>JASAMX010002683.1:0-57733 GCA_030248175.1 Microlaimidae sp. YZB2_3 | reverse complement strand
CATTACGTACAAACTATTGCTTGCTTGATTTTGCTTGATTTTCGGTTTTTGTTAAGGCTTAGGTAAAAAAAGGTTTTCAATACATTGGTACAAGTTCCATACGTGTACCAAAATTCGATTTGACCAATTCAAAAGTAATTAAAAATTGTAAAAACATCTTTAAAGCATAAATTGAACACGTTAGACCTCATTTTTGTGGTTATTTTTCTGATTTGAGCTTCTAATAAAAAGTTATGAGCCAATTTTTACCCAAAAATTGCCCTTTTTTGGCATGTACAATTTATGTTATTAAGAAAAATTTTTTATTAAGCCTTTAATCGAATTAATATTATTTTTTTCGTATTACCAAGTGTCTGGCAGTTACAAATATACTTTTATTTTTTTTTAATGGTAACTACCAATTTTTTATAGTAACCGTTCAAATACCCACCAAATTTTAGTTGTTAAAAAATTAAAATTTTTGAAAAACAACTTATTTAATAAAAAATAATTATATTACAATTTTATTTGATTTTTAGGTTTTGCTTAGGCATAGGAACAATAAATCGGTGAAAAACTAAGTTTAAATTAGTGTTTTAAAGTTAGAGAAATAATTTTCTTGTCCATGTTTTTCTGTTTTCTTCATGTGACTTTTGAATTTTCAATTTTTTCTCCGAAAATTTTTAAGTTCTTCAGACTTTTAGCACTTGGTTGAAACAGAGCTCTTCAATTTGAAAACCGTCCGGTCCTAGTTTTTTTCTTAACATTTACTAATTCGGCAATGCTGAAAAAGGCCATTTTGGGTATAAATTGGCTCATAACTTTCTACCAATAGTTTAAGTCTAAAAATAATCAAAAAATAAGGTCTATGTGTTCTATTTAGGCTATAAAAATGTTTTACAATATGTATTTACTGTTAAATCGGTCAAATCGAATTTTGGTTTTAGTTCTTCTAAAAAAATACAAGAAAAAACTTGTCTTTTGAAAACTGCGTTTACAAAATCGCCTCTAAAAGACCAGTTTTCCGAAGACGAGATGTTACCGAAATACAAGTTTTCCAAAGACGAGTCGTAAAAGACGATATGTTGAAAAACGTATTGTAAGAGACGAAATTTCCGGGAACCGCCTAATACAAATAATAAATATTTAGCTGCGCTGCGCAGCCCAAAATCGTTTCCGAAACCACCATAATGGTTGTATCATTTCACCAGTATTTTGCGTTATATTTTTCAACTATTTTTCTACTTCAATTGCTTTTGTATTTGACATTTCTTATGTATATATACATATTTGGTATCAAACGAATAAGAATTCCTAAATTACATATAATTTTGAAATTTCTAGTTTTTTCATCAATATTCTGCTAAGTTATTTAAATTTTCAAGCGTTACGCGTTAAAAAAAAAACAACAAAACTTTCTTATTTATTCTTGTACCAGACACATTTCCCATGTATTTAAATATAAATTTAGCTTTAATTGATTAAGCATCTTTAATTACATAAATCTTCCAAATTTGCAGGTCATTTCATTAATTTTCAGTGGAGTTATTAAAATTTAAAAAATGTATCATAATGTTGTGTCCCCGTTTTTCATCAACCTAACTTGATTATCCACTCTAGTACAAGAGATTTTCTTTATGTATAAACTAATGTTTAACACCATTCGATTAAGCAGAATTGATTACATATACGGTTAAATTTTAAACCCATTCCTGCAATATTCGACTAAGTTATAACAATTTGAAAAAAAAGCGTTATGTCCGATTTTTACCAACTGACCAAGTTTGTATATGCACTTTTATGCAAAATATGTTTTTTTATTTATTACTTTTTATACATTAAACGATTAAGCACAACAAATTACATATACTTCTAAAATTTTAAGATAATTGGTTAAGGTTTGACCGAGTTATTTAAATTTTAATTAAAAACTACAAAATGAACGATCCGGCCATAATACCGGCGGCCTACGGCCGCCGGAATTATCTGGATCTTTTGTTTACAAACGATAGAGAAATTTTCAATAATGTCACTGTTGCGCCCAGTTCTTCACAATCAGACCATGACACTATTTTATCTGAAATTAATCTTAAATTATTTGACAGTCCTAAAAATAAGATTCAAAACTACATACCTGATTTTTTAAAAGCAGATTATGATATCTATAGAATACACAGCTGGTCACAAGACTGGCAACTGCAGTTATCTAATCACAAATGTGAAGTTCTTCATATTCGAAATCATAGCAAAGAGTTAATTTGTAAATATAAGCTTGGTAATAACGTACTTGCAACTACAGAATTGGTGCGTGACTTAGGTGTTTATATATCCCATGATCTGAAATTCTCTAAACACTGTGAAATCACAGCAAAAAAGCTATGAGAGTGACATCACTAATTTTTAGAAAATTCAATTCAAACTCTAGAAATAATTTTCTCAGAGCATATAAGTCCTATGTTAGACCATTTTTGGAGTATGCTAGTGCAGTTTGGAACCCTTATTTACAAAAGGATATAAACATTTTGGAAAAAGTGCAACCAAATTTCACTAGACGTTTGTTTTATAAATGCAAGTTGTTATGAACATAGACTGAACTAGCTAGGTTTAGAAAGATTAAAGGATCGAAGAGACAAAATTGATTTATATGAGTGCTTTAAAATTATACATTGCTTAAACAATTTGCAAGCCAATGATTTTTTTAAGTTTAACCTGCAGCCCACCCGTGGTCATCCATTTAAATTGGCAATGGAAGACTGCCGAATTAATGCAAGGAAATTTTCTTTTGTAAATAGTGTTGTTACACCTTGGAACAATCTACTCCCATCTCAAGTAACTGTCGATTCTTTGGATGCATTCAAGAAAAGTTTTGAAACTGACTTAAATAAGCGCTCTTTTTGAGCCTTTAAAGTCATATCAGATAGCTATGTTCATTGATAATTAGTTACAATTGTGATTCATATTGGCGGCAATTAAGTCGCAGATTTGATGTTGTTGATGAAAAAAAAAAGAAAAAAAAATAGAAAAAGAGAAAAAAAAAACACAATGAAATGATGAAAATGACGAGAAGAATTAAACTATGCATAAACTATGCTTAGTATGATATTAATTCTGTTATCTGATCATTAAAATAAAAAATAAAAAAAAATAAATAAAAAAAAACTACCTACCATAGTTGTCACTCGTCGCACGAAATGATATTTAGACACTAGACCTTATTAAAAATAAGATTTTGCACTGAAATTCCAGATGGTTTCAAGTTTTTTTTTTCATTGCGTAAAAAAAGTTTCACAAGACATAAAACACCAGAAATAACCGGTTTAAAACAAGGTTAAAAAAGTCGGCAGGGTTGGCATTTATTACCGGTCTATATAGCGGAATGTCTATGATTATGTGGATTTGAAAACGTAAAAACTAACAGGCAATATTGCTATATTATTTTGCGTTTGCAAACTAAGAAATTTTGTAATGCCTGATGGCAAACACTAAATTCCACCGACTCCGACTCCGACTCCGTCCAAAACTACCGTAATTTACCGTAATTTTTAACATTATGCAAATTTTGTTAGTGTGGATTAAATTACGTAATTTTCGTGCAATATATCACGGGAATTAGCTATATTTTGCGATGTAAAAGTTTTTAAAGCTTTCTACAATACTTTTAAAACCTTTTGGTGTCAAGAAAGAATATTTTCGGCATAATATCTTCCAAAATAGATATATTTTTTTTATTTTAGCAGTAAACTATTTGGAATTTCAATAGTTTTAGGCTTCTTTTAGATTTTTATCTTGATTTGTAGGTTTCGCTTAGGCTTAAGAAAAATAATTTTTTTTGTCTTGAATTTTATTGCAAATTTTTTAATATAAAACATCTTTTATATTTATCATAACAAATGTGTCAATTTAAAAACCAAAAACCGTGAAATTTAACCCTTAACCAAACCCTATATTCACATAAAAAATCCTTAATCAAACAAACCAAAGCACGAATCTAAACCATGTTTTTGCTCTAGATTGAAAGTTTATCAATAATTGGAAGTTAATAAGTTTCTTGAGATTAATTACTAATATTCCTTTTAAAATTTGGTAATTATATGGTTTTTAAACTTAATTTAATGTTTTTATTGTATAATGCAGTTAAAAATTATTAATTTCTAAAAAAATACACGTAAAAAGAGCTAAATTGACTTAAAAAACATTCAAATTGGTTCATTTTATTAGAGATTCTGTTATTTCCGCCTAGCCTGCACATCAATATATAATTTGCAGAAATTTGAGGCGGAGTCGGAGTCGGAGTCGGTGGAATTTAGTGTTTGCCTGCCTGATCTTGCTGGGTGGTGTGAGACCGAGAGAAAATAACAACTAAAGATATTTACAAGAAATTATTTTTATTAAGTTATGAGTTTCAAACCAGAAGATGTGCGCCCGCCGAATCTTAACAAGCTACTGGAAACTGATGGCTATTTAAAGCACTACGAACCCGAAATTCTTCGGAGATACTCGGTTTTTAACGAATGCTTAAACCGAATCAATCGGGATTGTGGAGGATTAGCATCCTTTAGGTTGGTTGGGTGTAACTTTTTTTTAGATTTATTCTGCAACAATAACCAACAAATTACAAAATAATATAATATCGTATTGCTTTGCTGTAAAACTTAGCATAGCAGCAGGATCGTGATCCGACAAACATTATTGGAACAAGTCCTAACGTGTCAATTATCGATTTGACCGATCGAAAAGTAAAATACGCATGAAAACAGTTTTATACCCCAAATCGGACAAGTCGACATCATGTGTGAAGTAATTTTTTCGATTGAAGTCTTGCGTCAAAAGTTATGAGCCTATTCAAGCCCGAAAAATTGCCTATTTTTGGTATGTACAATTTATGCTGTTAAAGAAAAGTTTTTATTTAGCTATTATTTTACCATCAATTTTTTAAATTTTTTAGATATTTTTAAATTCTTCAGACTTTTAGCAATGTAAAAATATAGTTATTAATTTATTTTTTTGCTTAACAAAATTTTTTTCTTAACAAACAACATAAATTGTACATACCAAAAATAGACAATTTTTAATCTTAAATGGGCTCATAACTTTTTACAGAAGATTTAAATCGAAAAAAATAACCTCTAAATTGAACATGACAAATCCTATTTGGGGTTTAAAATCTTTACATGTGAATTTACTTTTCCTGATCGGTCACTCAATAATTGGTACACCTATGCAGTGGCATGTCCAGGATTTCATTCGGGGAAGGGGCGGTATCTGGGGAGGTACATGCTAACCCTGAGAGAGGTAGGGGGCTCTGGGGGCCAGCAGCCCCCAGCCGGGTCGAAGGGGCAGAGCCCCTTGTCGGGGTACGGGGGGTCGCATGCCCTCGGGGGAAAAATATTTAATTTAAGGCGCCAAAATACACTAGAAATTTTTTAATTCCAGATGATAATTTAAAACAAATTTTAAGGTTTTCTTATTTTTATCCATTTAAAACATGTGTTTTTAAAACGTTAATAAAAGGTTAATAGTGTTTATAGTAGTTTTATTTTACATGTATGCCTCTAACTATTGAGCGGCAAATCGATTTTAAATTGAAAAAGACTGAGATAAATTGTCAATTTAAGCTACTCGCGAAGCGGGGAAAATTTGGTATTGTCGACGATGCTTGCGGAAAGGCATAGGAAAGTTTCTGTATTAATATTAAGAAAAAATCTTCTCTGCCAAATTTTAAAAATGTAAGGGTCCCCCCTTACGAAAAAATGCCGGGCGGATTTCGGGGGGGGGTGCGCCCCCCCCCCTGGCACGCCACTCCCCACGTATGTGACTTGTTTGTATCTTGTTAGAATTGTATTTCATATTGGCGACAATTAAGTCGCAGAATTGATGTTGTTGATAGCTATATATAATTATATTAAAGTTTAATAAAAGTGGAACTTTGATTCAACTTAAATATTAATAAATGTATTTAAAAATGTAAACTCAAAAATCGGTGCAGGTACTAGAAGCGTACCAAAAATCAATTCGAGATTTCCACGCTACAAATACTGAATAAAAACATGTTTTAGGTCAATTTTGACCTAAAGGCCTCGATTTTAAACTTTAAAAAGTGATTAAAACAAGATTTTTGATAATATGTGGTAAAAAATGGCAAAAAATGACAATATTTTGGGTGTAAAATTTTTACTCTTAAGAAATTTTTTTTAATAAATTGCTAAATTAAATTAAAAACTTTATTTTAACATTGCTGAAAGTCCGGAGAGTCTAAAAATTTACAAAAAAAAAAATTATAAATTCGATAGTCACATGCACCATTAAAAATATGAACAACAAATTTGTTTTTGCTTAAAAAACTAATTTAAACTTATTTTTAATGATATTCATTTTTTCTAAGCCTAAGAAAAGCCTAAAAATCGAGCTAAAAAATTGACTATGAGACATTTTTATTAAAATATCTCTTTTTTTGTAAATTAATTTTTTTCACGAGTGAGTTTTGAGACCTTTTTAAGCGGTTTGCTATACAAAAGTGGTAAATACCAGAAAAAAAATATAAAAACTCGGTAATCTAACAAATATTCATTTATGTTGGTTACTATTAAAAAAAATTTTGTGACAGCATAAAATGTACATTCAAAAAGGTTATTTTTTGGCTATAAAACACCATTTATTTTCTTAAAGGGTAGTTTAATCACTTGTTAATGCCCGAAATCGAGATAGAAAGGTCAGAATTGACCTAGAACGTGTTGTATTTATGTTTGATGGGTGGAATTCAGGGACGTATCCAGGGTGTCATTTGGGGGGAGGGGCGGATTGTAGTACAAAAAAAATTTTGCTCCGCCCTCCCGAAATTTCGAGAGGGAGGGGGGGGCGGAGCCCCCCTTATTTTTTAAAACGTTAAAAAGCAGGGATAAACGTAGATAAAGCTGTATAATCAGACCTGTGCACGGTCTGGAGATGCCCCCCCCGTTTTATTGGAGGATTTGCCCCCCCTCCCCAATTTATTGCTCCCCCCGCCAAAAAATAAAGTACCCTAAAATTATGACGCCACTTTTGACCTATGATGACGCCATCATTGCAATTATTGGCAGTTTTTAGCCTATTTAAATGTATTTTAACCCATTTTAGACCTATTTTTACCTTATTTTCGCTTTTTTATCCCTTTTTCCCCTTTCCCTTCATTTTTTCCCCTTCTTTTTCTCATATTTTTTCTTTCCCCCTGCTTGCCCCCCCCCGTTTTATTGCCCCCCCCCATTTCAAAAAAATTGCCCCCGTTTTGGCCGTGCCCCCCCCCCCCCCCGATAACTACCGGGAGGCGGCTTGCACAGGTCTGGGGCCCCGGGGGGGGGGGGGGAAATCAAAACGGGGGGGCGCGGGGGGCAACTTTTTGAACGGGGGGGCAAAAAAACGGGGGGGCAAAAGGAGGGGGAAGAGAAAAAAGGAGAAAAAAAGAAGGGAAAGGGAAAAAGGGAAAAAAAAAGCGGAAAAAAAAAAATAGGTCTAACTTTATAATACATTGAAGAGGCTAAAACTTATTGGTTGGGTTTGGGTGGGGGGGGGAGGGGGGGGGGTTTGGGCGGTTGGTTTGTTTGTGAGCTGGTAGGATGTAGTTAGATGGCTTTTTGTGGCCTGCGGATTCGCTGTTCGTATTTTGGCCTAATAACGTATTATCTAATGTTTTTAGCGGTAAAAACATGTCCTCTTAGTTAAAAATTACATTTGCAGACATTAGCAGAGCCTTGATTTCACAAAAAAAGAAAATTAGAGACCTTTAAGACCCCTTGGCTACACCCACCTTGTAAACCAAAGCACATGAGCAGCATCTCAACTCCATGGTTTTTAGGGTACCTACCTATATGAACAAAATCCGAGCCAATGCTATAGGCGGCTGGAAAATTTAGGAGGGGGGAGGTACATAAATCAACCAATATGATTGTTTGTTTTGTTTTCTGTGTAGTACTTATTACTTATTACTACTATTATTACCTGGTAGGTAGGTCAGCAAGCATGGATCGACAAGCTAAGCTAGGGGGTACATAGATGAGAGCGGTCTAGGCAGCTAGGGTGGGGGGGGGTGATTACTCGGGGTAAATCGAATTTTGAATTTTAGGAGGGGGTTTCCAGGGGTTCCGGACCCCCCTCCCTTTTAAGGGGGGGCAACCAGGGGTGCAAAATTTTGAAATAGAGGGGGATCAGGTGGGGTCCGGTGTCCAAAGCAAAACAGTTTTCACCCATAATAACTTTAATAATTGTTCTTTTAATAGGATCATACTACATTTTATTGAATAAAAAGCGATATTCTGGTGTAAAAAGAGTGCAAAAACATATGTGTTAAAAATTTAGGTTTTTGGAAGAAAATTTAGTATAAAAAAGTACTTAGAATTTTCTCGAGGGGGAAGGGGGGTCAGATTTCAAATTCTAGAGGGGGGTCAGTGGTAAAAAATTCGGAAATTTGGGGGGAGGGAGGGGGGAAGGGCGGATTTTCGTTTGGGAGGGGTCCCAAAATTTCGAGGCTAGGGGCGTGAACCCATAGGTGGGCAGCCTTCCAAATTTTTGGGGGGTATACCCGATCCGGACCCCCAAAATTTGGGGGAAGTGACCCAAAAACTTTTTTGGGGTATACCTCAAATCAGGGGTGTAGCCAGGATTTCGGAAAAAGGGGGGGGGTTTGTACTCCATACAAAATTTTCGAAAGGGGGGTTGTAGGGGTTGTACTCCAAATTTTCAAAATACCGTCAAAATGACAATAAAAAGGGTAAAAAATGTTTGCGCTTCGCGCTAAGTGATTCTTTTTACTGTTATTTGCATTGTTTTTTTAAGTTAAAATTAAAAACTTTTAAGTTAAAAAAGGCATAACATGAAAAATCGTGCAACAGCACGAAAAAATTTTCAAAAATTGTCTTTGAAATTAATTAAAAACCACTTAAAAGTTGTAAAAAGATATATAACTGATGAGTGCTGAGCGGAGCGAAGCGCGAGAAAATTTTTTAAAATTTGTTTTGGGGGGCGTGGGGGGGGGGGGGTGGGGGGGTGGGTTGTTTGTTTTTTTTGTGTTGTTTTTCGATTTTGAAGGAAAAATAGGTTAAGACCCCTAATTTTAGGTCAAAAAGCCCTTTATGCATTTTTGAGCTTTTTATGCTTAAAACATTCATTTTGACTTCAAAACTTAAGCCAGTTAGAAGTATTTTAAAGACATTTTTTCCTTCATTTTTCCAAAATTGGGGGGGGGGGGTTAACTTTTCTCCCCCCCCTTCTGAGTGGGGGAGGGGTTAACCCCACTTCTCAGAATTTGGGGGGGGGGGGTACCCCCCCTTGCCCCCTGCCCAGATGGTACCCCCCCCTGCTCCTTCCCTTCCCCATTTTTAGCGTTTTTAGTACTGGAACCCCCCAAATTTAAGGGGAGGGGGTGTCGGCTATAGTCTGGATTTTTTTTTGAGAGGGGGGTGTATAACCCCCCAGCTCCCCTGCCCACCTATGAGTGGACCCCACCTTGTTCCCCTCCAACTTTCTCACCTATGTGGGGGGTAGTTTTCCCAGATAAATAGGCTAACGGTAATTCCCATGGACCATGGACCAACATGGACCATGCCCATGAGGGGTGAAAGACTCAGTTTAAGAATACAAAACAATATAAAGTTGTTAATGCACCTCAGGCTTAGGCTTAGGCTTAGCCTCTCCCTAAGCCTAAGCCGTTTAAAAGTTAAAACTAACAACTTTATATTGTTTTGTATTGTTAAACTGAGTCTTTCACCCCTAATGGGCAGGGTCCATGTTGGTCCACGGTCCATGGGAATTAACGTTAGCCGATAAATGTCCCTTTTGAAGTTATGAGAAGGAGAAGGCTTCAGGGCACGATATACAGTGATAATTATGTTTTAAATGTTGGGCTTTCGTATGGTGTTTTTTTAAATTGCTTAGCACTGATTAATATTGTCCTTGTGTCTTGCGACATGCGAAATAAATAAAATTATCTTTCAAAAATGGCCAAAATACGGTTTTTTAAGGCACTCTGTATTTAACAATTTTTTCTCCACGCAAAATTTTGTTTATTATATAAAAAACGCATTTTTAACTTCATTCTGACACAGAAACTTAAAATTTTAACACGTAATTTTTACCTTTTGTTGTAAAATTTAGAAAGCAGGAAAGAAGTCAGCAAACTTAGATGATTTTTAAAAAATAATGAATTTAAGTCGCAAGTCTGTATTTGGTTGTATACATTTTTTTGTTAAAGTTAAAAAGTGCAATTTTGTCATTTATTCGTTCGAGAAAATTTTCAACAAAACTGACGGACGGGAAATAAATAAAATTGATAAAATACCTGTCATTTTTGCCGACAGATTTTTGGTTTTCCACTTATATCAAAAATAGGGTAAAAATGGCTTATTTTCCTTACCAAAACATTAATATTTTTAATCATGGTGTCAAAATAAAGTTAAAAATATTCTATTGTTTTGTTTATACATTTTACAGCAAAGCTTTTAGAGTGAAAATTAATTATTTAAAAATAGAATGCCTTAAAAGGCCCAATATGAAATTAAATTCTCCAATTGTCAAATTTGTATAAACAACAAACACTCTAGGTTGTTTATTGGGTTAGAGTTTATAGCGACCTATTATAATTTAGCCGCGGTTTTGACGACTTTGGAATTCACGTAGAAAAATGTGGAACCATACGCTGTTTAGAATGGGCACCTGGTGCAGATGGAATGTTTCTAATAGGAGACTTTAGTAATTTTTTTAAATTTTTATTAATATTATTTTTATTAATGTATTATATATCCATCAGTTAAATTAATTTTTAAACTCTAAAAATCCATTAGTTTAGATTAATAATTTCGATTAATAACTTTTAAAGGGCTGCGGTAATGCGTAGACATATTTGTTTCTAAAATTTTAGATAAAAGGAGATTAAACCATACCAAACAAAAAATACACATAAATTTAGACCTGTGCATTGCTTCCCCCCCTTCTTCGGGATTTTATTCGGAGGGGGGCAATTTCAAAATGGGGGTGCACGGGCAATAAAACGGAGGGGGAAACAAGGATTAACGAGAAAAAAAGGACAAAAAAGAAAAATTTAAGTAAAATAGGTTTAAGATAACTTAAAATGCATTAAAAGAAGCTAAAAACTGCAAAAATTTTGCGATGATGGATCATTGTAATAGATCAAAAATGGCGTTAAAATTTTTAGACACTTTTTCATGGGCGTAGCCAGGATTTCGAAAAAAAAGGGGTCCAATCTTGAACTAAACTTTGGAATAGGAAGAAGGGGGGTCCAGGAGGGTCCAAATTTGAAACGTTATAAAAAGGCTAAAAAATTTATTACCTTATTTATACCAGTAGAGTATTTTATAGAGTATTTATTACGTTATTTATACCAAAATACTTCAGTATTTTCCTATTAATCAATAAAAATAACTCCATAAAACAAAGAAATATTTTTTTTACAAACCATTTGATTTTTTTATATTCAAAACACTATTATTTAACAGCTAACAGTTTTTTTTAAAATTACTTCTCCTAACCTTTAAATTTTTAATCTTAAAAACACCCTAAAAATAATCTTAAAAACACCCTAAAATAGTGGTTCAGCGCATACATGGGTACGGGGGGGGTTGGGAGTTAACCATACATGGGCACGGGGGGGTTGGTGGGTTAACCCCCCCAAATTCTGAAAAGGGGGGTTTAACCCCCCACTCAGAAGTGGGGTGGGGGGAAGGTTAACACCCCAATTTTGGAAAAATGAAGAAAAAAATGTGTTTAAAATGACTTCTAACTGCCTCTAAACTTAAGTTTTGAGGTCAAAATGAATGTTTTAAACAATAAAAAGCTCAAAAATGCTATAAAAAGGGCTTTTTGATCTAAAATTCGCATTTTTTACCTTTTTTTAATCTTTAAAATCGAAAAACGATATGGGTAAAATGCACTCCAGAAAAAAAATGATATGGGTATTTTGCGTTTCTGGGATTTTAACCCCCCCCCCAATCTGGGGTTTAACCCCCCCCCCCCTCCGGACCAACTTGCCCATGTATGGTTGGGAGTTAATTATACATGGGCACGGGGAGCGGGTTGGGGGGCGGTTAACCCCCCCCCCAAATTCTGAGAAGGGGGGTTTAACAACCCCCCCCCCACTCAGAAGTGGGGGGGGGGGGAGAAAAACCACCCCCCCAATTTTCGAAAAATGAAAAAAAAATGTCTTTAAAATGACTTCTAACTGCCTCCAAACTTAAGTTTTGAGGTCAAAATGAATGTTTTAAGCAATATAAAGCTCAAAAATGCCATAAAAAGGGCTTTTTGACCTAAAATCAGCGTTTTTTACCTATTTTTGCTTCAAAATCGACAAACGATATGGGTAAAATGCACTCCAGAAAAAAAACGATATGGGTATTTTGCGTTTCTCGGATTTTAACCCCTCCTAATTTGGGGTTTAACCCCCCCCCACTCCGGACCAACTTGCCCATGTATTGGGTTAACCCCCCAAATTTTGAGAAGGGGGGTTTAACCCCCCTCCTCTCAGAAGTGGGGGGGGGGAAAGAAAAGGTTAACCCCCCGATTTTTGGAAAAATAAAAAAAGTCTTTAAAATGACTTCTAACTGCCTGCAAACTTAAGTTTTAAGGTCAAAATGAATGTTTTAAACAGTAAAAAGCTCAAAAATGCAATAAAAAAGGTTTTTTGACCTAAAATTAGCGTTTTTTACCTATTTTTTTCTTTAAAATTGAAAAACGATATGGGTAAAATGCACTCCAGAAAAAAAACGATATGGGTATTATTTTGCTTTTCTCGGATTTTAACCCCCCTCAGAACTGTGCACTGCCCCCCGCGGTTTTTTTGGGGGGGGGGCGATTGCAAATTGGGGGCACGGGGGGCAATTTTTTTGAAACGGGGGAAAAAAGAAGCAGAGGAGAAAGAAAAAAAAGGAGAAAAAATAAAGGAAAAAGGGACGAAAACACAAAAAAAAAGGTCAAAATAGGTCTAAAATGGCTTAAAATGCGTTGAAATAGGCTAAAAACTGCAAACAATTCGCGACGATAACGTCATTATAGGTCAAAAATGGCCCATAATTTTAGGGGACTTTTTCTTTTTTTTTTGCGGGGGGGGGGAAATCCTCCAATAAAACGGGGGGGGGGAGCATTTTCAGACCGTGCACCGGTCTGCCCCTTAATGCGTGGTTAAACCCCCCCCCCCCCCTCTGGACCAACTTGCCCATGTATGGTTCAGCGTGGTCGTACCAAGATTACAAAACAATAACGAAGCAACACAAATTTAGAAGGGGAGACCAATTAAAATATTAATAATTGTTTTACTACAAAATAACTTGTACTATTTGTCATAAAAAAATTTTCAAAATTAAGCAAATTCTCAACAAAAAAAAGTTTAAAAGATTAAATATGAACATTTGCGCTTTTTCCAAATCAATATAATGATATATAAGAAGACAACAATCGAGCGCTGAGAGAAGCGAAGCGCGAGAAAAATTTTAAAAAAATGGCCTTTCTAGACTTCCAAATTTTTACCTTTTCCGACTCAAAAGGGCGTGGGGTGGTGGTCTAGACCCTCTGGACCCCCTCGGTACGCCAATGGTTGTACCGGAGCTCCAAAAAATAAAGCCCCGCTTCGGAGCTCGGGGCTTCGGGAAACATTGCTGTTAGTCTGACTTATTCGAGAAAAAACTGCAATTTTTTGTCATTTGTAGGATAAACAAAAACTAATTTTAGATAAGTGAAAGTACTATTTCCCAAAAAAATATATAAATCCAAAATTTGAAAAGTAAATTACAAAAATAATTTGTTAGACAATTGGGATCGACATGCCCACGGTTTCAACAAGTTGGATTTTGGACGCTGGAAGCTAAAACTACCTCCGAATTCTGATGGAAGCCCTTTGATACCTCACGGCAGCGTTATTAAAGTAAGAACAACACTTACCTATATTTTTTATTTATTTTATATCTAATTAATAAATTTTAAAAAAATTATTATAAGAAAAAAAACACCACACCCCGAACCAGGGACGTACCCAGAGTTTTATTTATTTATTTTTTTTGAGGGGGGGGGGGCGGATTTCAGTACAAAAAAATTCGGAGGGGGGAGAAGGGAAGGCTCCGCTCGCTCCTCCCCGAAATTGGGGAGGGGGGAACTCCCATAATTTTTGAAAAGATTAAAAAAGCAGGGATAAAGCTGTATAATACACAGTTTTTGGTCTAATAATATTATATTATCATAACAATAACATATGTTTTTAGCAGTAATAACATGTTTTCTTAGTTAAAAATTACATTAGCAGACATTGGCAGAGCCTGTATTTCACAAAAAATGGATTTAGAGACCTTTAAGACCCCTTGGCTACACTCACACTGTAAACCAAATCAGATGAGCAGCATCCCCATGTTTTTTAGGGTACCTATATGGAAAAAATACCAAGCCATTGTTGTAGGTGGCTGGAAATTTTAGGAGGGGGAAAGATATATAATATAAAAATCAACCAAATATGATTGTTTGTTTGTCAACCAAATATAATGAAAATGGTGTAGTCAGACACCTGTGCACTGCCCCTCACCCCGGGGTTTTATTGGGGGGGGCAACTTTTTTGAAACGGGGGGGGGAGCAAGCAGGGGAGAAAGAAAAAAAGAGAAAAAATAAAGGGAAAAGGAAAAAAGGAACAAAAAAGCCAGAATAAGGTAAAAATAAGTCTAAAATGGCTTAAAATGCATTGAAATAGGTTAAAAAACTGCAAAAAATTCGCTATGATTGCGTCATTATAGGTCGAAAATGGCGCCATAATTTTAGAGTACTTTTTAATTTTTTGGCGGGGGGGGGGCAATACAACGGGGAGGGGGACAAATCCTCCAATAAAGCGGGGGGGATTATTTCCAGACCGTGCACATATCTGTGTGGTACTTATTGTTTATTAAAATTATTGCACTTTTTTCAATAACATTAAATGGCAAGAAATATGCATACGCATAGTATGGAACTTGAGCGAAGCGAAGCGGAAAATTTTTTTGCTTTTTGGGGGTCAATTGTTGTGGTACCAAAACTATTTTAGAGTTTGGCGCCGAGCAATTAGCGAGGCACTAGAAAATTTTAAATTTTTGGCCTCTGAAAACCCCCAAATTTTACTATCTGGTGACCATTTTGAGGAGGGGGCGGCCGCCCCCCTGGTTATGTCCCTGCCCCGAACATAAGGCATTGTAAAACCCTAGTAATATTTCAAATTTTAACATGATCTAAGATCATGACGTGATTATGCCAGGATTTAATATCAGTGAAGGTTTAAACTACTAAAGTGGCCGAACTTGAAAGCCATTATATTAAAATTTTCAGGTTTAAGAAGAAGTTAAAAAAATTCGGGGAGAAATATGGCTCCCTCGCCTTTTCCTTTCTTTTATTTTTAATACCTGACTGCATCCCTCCGCTGAGAAAATAACATATTATATTTAAATACAACAAAAAAACGGCAGGTTTTCCCCCTGGAATACAAGGTGGCCGAAATTAACGGAATCTTAGACTGCGCAGTTAGTTAAATGCATTGTAAATGTAAACTGCTTTCGAAAAAAATATAAAAACATGAAAACTAATAATTTTGAGCACTAAATAGAAGTTATTTTTGGAATATAAAATGCCTCGTTTTAGATTTTATGCATTTTAAACACATAGCAAAAATCGAGAAAATTACAGAAGTGTATTTTTTTTATATGAAAATGTTAATAATGCAGAATTGGCATGAATAAAAAACTTAGCAAAAATACTTTATGAAACATACGTTCCGTTACGTTTGCGCTAGTTCTTTTGTGTTTCAAAAGTAGGTCAAGATTTCTAACACTCTAAATTTGTGGCTGAACCTTAAGCCCGGCCGAATTTAAGTCACGTACCCGTTACCCTAAATTATTCAAATGCGGCCTAAAAATCGTATATCACAAAAATGTTAAAAGTTAAAATTGTTTTTTTAAGTGTCCAAGCGGTTATCATGTTTTGATTATTGTAGATAATGCAAATATTTTGTCTCGAAATTTGTTTTCTCACTATTTAGAATTTTTATGGTTTAAAGTTTAAGTTATATTTTTGCTTTGTCGCATAGAAAAACTCTATTAAAAACCGGATTGTAATTTCATTTCAATGAACCATTTTTACTGATAGCTGACGTAACCCTAGTTTATGGGAGATATTTACCCCGGGGTCATAGGCTGGCTGCTGACAGCCTTCCGAATTTTTTTTTGGGTGGTATACCTGACCCCCGAAACTTGGGGGAGTGTCCCCAAAATTTTTTTGGGAGTATACATTAAATACCCCATTTTTAGAGTTTTTAGTACTAGGTGCAGACCTGTGCACTGCACCCCCCGGGGTTAAAACGGGGGGGGCAATTCCAAAATGGGGGGCACGGGGGGCAACTTTTTTGAAACGGGGGGGCAAACAGGGGAAAGGAAAAAAAGGAGAAAAAAAGAAAAAAGAAGAGAAAAAAGAGACAAAAAAGCGAAAATAAGGTAAAAATAGGTCTAAAATGGCTTAAAATACATTGAAATAGGCTAAAAACTGCAAAAAAATTCGCGATGATGGCGTCATCATAGGTCAAAAATGGCGTCATAATTTTAAGGTACTTTTTCATTTTTTGGTGGGGGAGGGGGACAAATCCTCCAATAAAACGGGGGGCATTTCCAGACCGTGCACAGGTCTGCTAGGTGTATTAGTAAAATGGCTCAAAATGCTTTAACATGGCAGGAACGTGAATCGATAGTAAAAAAAGATATTGTAAACATTGTAAAGTAGATTGTAGATATTGTAAAGATCACATTTTTGTGTTAAATTTACCAAAAAAGACAAACTTTCAATTTTTTTTTGAAATTTGTGGAAAGAAGTGGGGGAGAGTTATACCTCCCTCCACAAAATCTCAAAGCCTGCCGACACCCTTTCTAAAATTAGGGGGTCCTAATACTAAAAACACTAAAAATGGGTGAGGGGTATTTGGGACTTGGGATATATTCCTATACATTTAAAACATGTGTTTAAAACGTTAATAAAAGGTTAATAGTGTTTATAGTAGTTTTATTTAACATGTATGCCTTAAGTATTGAGCGGCAAAATCGATTTGAAATAAAAAAACTAAGATAAATTGTCAATTTAAACTACCCGCAAAGGGGAAAAATTTGGTTTTTTGACTATTAATATGCTTTTGGAAGGCATCAGGAAAGTTTCTGTATTAACATTTAAGAAAAAAATTTTCTCTCCCAAAATTCAAAAAACGTAAGGGTCCCCCCTTACAAAAAATGGGGGGAGGGGCGGGGCGGCCGCCCTCCCTGGGCACGCCACTGATATTGTTATTGTTGTTGTTGATAACCTGAAACTTATCTTCCCTATGCAGATTATGCAAAGGGCAGGCGCTAAGACAAGCCAGGAGGGGCGAAAATGTTTAACCCCTATGGTTAAGACTCTTCGTCCAACATTAATAACAATGTTGGCAACCTTTACCGCTAGAGTGTTCACTACATCAAGTGTTCACCCATTCCGAGGTCTTTGTCTAAAGGATTTTTTAAGTCGCGCCTAATATTGATCTTACTATTTAACGTCGTACATGGTCAGTATAGGTGTTCCTGCAAGGCCAGTGGTACAAACTCCACACACAATGGAGCTGTATTTGTCCACTGGTTTGCTAGATGGAAAACTGCCATGTGTGGCCGACGTACAACAACAAACACTCTAGCCATGCCACGCTGGACACATTTCTATAAAAGAAAAGATCCAGCAACCAGGTTTAGGTGGTAGTGGAACCCGTAGGCCCGTTAGACGCTGCCCGAAGGTCAGCACAGTCCTGGTGGCTCAATGGCACCCACTGATATTCGCAACCTCATTTTTCGTAATAAATGAAAAGCTGTACAATAAAGCTAATAGGCACTTAGACGAATAGGATTTTTTTTAATTTTTAAATATTTTATTTTTTTATAAAATAATATCACATTTTTTAACATTTTTAGCTAATGATTTTAAAAGACGGTAAAACATTCGATCGCCTTTCGCCTTGGGCCAAATACGTGGTGAAACCTTCGAAAGAAAGCGGAGAATTGACTTACAAACAGGTAAATTTGTCTGCACACTGCACCTAAGCGAAATTTATACACGGGATAAAATAGATAAGATTATTAGGTAAATTAAAATTTAATTATTTAAAAACAACATAAAACACAAAAAATGTACAACAAAAAGGTTTAAATTTAAATACACAAACTAAGAAAGCAGTTGCATAGGTAATATAAAATTACTACTAACGTACAGTCAATTTATGT
Source organism: Microlaimidae sp. YZB2_3 (assembly GCA_030248175.1). Taxonomy (NCBI): domain Eukaryota; kingdom Metazoa; phylum Nematoda; class Chromadorea; order Desmodorida; family Microlaimidae; species Microlaimidae sp. YZB2_3. The sequence continues at coordinate 39,491 of JASAMX010002683.1, read as the reverse complement.
TAAAAGACAAAGTATATAGATTACATTTTTTATCAATAAATCATCAAGTGATTTTTAATTATTGTTAAAAAAGAAATTATTTTAATATTGTCAAAATTTTACAAAGAAAATAATGGTTTAATGTTGTAAAAAGACGCAAAGACGAAACCCGTTAAAAATGAATCGATACGTTATATTTTAAACATTATAGATTTTCTACAATCCTCCCAATCCGTATATACTGCAACATATGAAACCATTGAAACCGAAATCCCCCCGAGTGTATGAAGCTCATGTAGGAATTTCTAGTCCCGAAGGAAAAGTGGCCAGCTATAGGTATTTTGCCGATGACGTAATACCCAGGATAGCCAAACAAGGTAAGTGTCATTCTGTTTCAAAAGTTCAATCAGAATTATCATAGTTTGTTTAGCGTTGTTTTTGTCTGATACTTTCATTCTGATGTTTCTGCGATAGAACTTATGAACAAGAACACATCCTGTAAGAGAAAATCTTCTTGTTTTATATTTCTTTCAAGTTTTGAATAGTTATAGTTCAATAATCCTATAGTATAAAAGTGGGCAATACAACGAGAAAAAAACTTTGATACATGGTTTTAATTATAAAAAACTGTGCACTATAATCTATCCAAAAATGATGCGGACTGGCGACAAAATTTGAACTTTTAAATGTTATTTATCCATAATGGAGGTTAGAATATGTGCGGGACATATGGGAGCATAGCTTAGACTCTTGGTTATCTTTTGAAAAGGTTAGGAAAAACTGTTTTTCGATGACGTATTTTCGATCAATACAGCCAATGCGGTGAAAAAAACCTGGTGGTCCCAAAAAAAACAAAACTTTTTTATTAGTACGAGATAAGAAACGCCGCTTGGTATGCTGTTAAAACATATTTTTCTGAGTTTTTTCTGAAAGTTTGAGCGAAATCGGCTCGCTCAAATTTTTTTATAACGCATTGAATGCGCGCGGTTTTCGCGAATTTTCGCCGCGCTATTATTGTCCGAATTATTTATTTTGTTTTGCTTCCTGCTCAAAGTGTTTACGATATTGATCATATTGTTATTATTAAATATCCGCTAATTTTTATTCCTTACTTTTGACCTAAAATTTTTTTTTTTGGGGGTTGATCCCCCGGGGAGACCCCTAGGTGGCCAAACACGAATGCCGAAATTTTTTTCAAAACAAAAATGTAAAATTTATCACATATGACGAATTTTGATATATCGTTTGTGTAAAAAAACCTAATATTAAGCTTACAATAAGCTGTCAAAAATGACGAATTTAAAATTTGGAAGCATTCCAAGCCCATATGCTGGCAGCAGCAAACCTTTATATTAAAAACTTTTCCAAAGAAATTAGCTTTAAAAGTTTATTTTTTTCGAATTTCCAGGTTATTTTGTTATAAAAACATATTTTCAAAGGTAAAATCCTACTACGAAATTGCAAAATATTGCAGCCATAGATGAACACGGTCAAAAAGCTAGGGGGGTGTTTACCCCGGGTAAATGAAATTTCAAAATCTAGGAGGGGGTCCTAGGGGGGTCGAAGTCGAACCCCCCTAGCTTTCTAGGGGGGGGTCGACCCGAGGTGGAAGATTTCATAACCTAGAGGGGGTCAGGTGGGGTCCGATTTCCGAAACAAAATACTTTTAAACCATTAGATATTTAATAATAGTTTTTATAAGATTTGTCTCTCAACTTTGCCAATATCCCAAGGTAATTTTTTAAAGTAATGCTATTTTTCGTGTAAAAACGTTTGATTTTGCGATCTGGTCTGAATTGCATCATTTTAATTGCGGAAGAGCAAAAAAATCATCAATTATGACGTAATAACAAAAATTTGCATGACGTAAGGAAGTATTTTAGAATTTAACGAAAATTTATGTTGCGTTTTCATGGGGTTATTTGGACCATTTTCTAATATTTTAAATCAAAATAAATTTGATTTGAAACTAATTTTTTAAAGTTTATTATTCTTGTAAAACTTTTTAATTCAAAGGTTTGCTGCGGCCAGCATACAGGCTTGGAATCCTTCCAACTTTCAAATTCGTCATTTTTGACAGCTTATTGTAAGCTTAATATTAGGTTTTTTTTTACACACGGCTATTAATTGTGCAAAAAATTTTGATCGAAGTCACATTTATTTCTGTATTTTTATACAAAATGATGTATTATTGCTCGCAAAATATTGTAATAAACTTGAAATACATAGCACATCATTTTTATGCAAACCGATAGCAATTAAAATCAAATAAAAAGAAAAAAGAAGCAAGAAAAAAGATTACGTTATTTAATAGCATAAGACTCACCTTTAAACACTTAAAAAATTATTCCGAAAAAGGTAAAAACTTTTTCGTATTTTAACATTTACAAAGGGGCAGCAAGAAAAGAAAATACGATTTTACTGTTAGGACAGGTCTACGTAATGATTAATTGTATTGTGTTCATAATGCCTTTTTATCATAATAAAAAATAATTCGTCCTGCTCAATACTTATGAACCTCTAGTGCAGAAAGAATACATAAACAAAATGTCTACTTATATTGTTAAGCAGTAAATCTTTAGGATTTTACTTTTAAGGATTTGAGTTTACAGACCTGTGCAACGTCTGGAAATGCCCCCCGCTTTATTGGAAGATTCCCCTCATAGGTGTTTTTGGTCGGGTCCGCTAGGGGGGGTCCACCCCCGGGTGGAAGGCCAAAATTTTTTAGGGGGGGTCCAGGGGGGTCCGGACCCCCTTGGCTTGTTAGGGGGGGGTCGACCCCGGGTGCGAGATTTCAAATTTGGGGGGGGGGGGTCAGGGGGGGTCCAATTTTTTAGCAAAATTTTTTTAACTCAATAATTTAAGTGTTTTTAGGTCTAATATTGAATTTTATGTATTAAAACAGCCTATTTAGGCCTAAAAAGTGTATTTAAACACTGTTTTTAACTAAAAAACCGTGTTTTTGACAGTAAATAAAAAAATATACTTCCAAATTGGTCGGGAGGGGGCAAGGAGGAGGGTCAGCCTCGCTAGGGGAGGGGTAGGCCGGACCGCTCTCGAGCTTTGGGGGGGAGTGGGGGGGCCTTGCATTTTTTCTAGGGGGGTCCAAAATTTTGGCTCTAGGAGGGGTGCACTCCTCTGTCCCCCCCCCCTCCTCCAAAAACACCTATGATTCCCCTCCCCCGTTTTATTGCTCACCGGCCCAAAAATGAAAAAGTACCCAAAAATTATGACGCCATTTTGACCTATTATGACGCCATTATCGCCATTTTTTGCAGTTTTTGTCCTATTTTAATGCTTTTTAAGCCATTTTAGAACTATCTTTACTTAAGTTTCGCCATTTTGTCCTCTTTTTTGTTTTCCCGTCTTTGTTTCTCTTTTTTTTCCTTTCCCTCCCGTTTGCCCCCCGTTTTATTGCGCCCCCCCCCCGTTTCAAAAAAGTTGCCCCCTCTGCCCCCATTTTGGAATTGCCCTATAAAACCCCCGTTTATTGCCCCCCTCGTTTCAAAAAAGTTGCCCCCCGTGCCCCCTTCCCTCCCATTTTGAAATTGTCCCACTGCCCCCCCCCCCCTTCAAATAAAACCACCGGGGGAAGGCAGTGCACAGGTATGAGTTTACATCAAAAATAACTTTTAGGTTACAATTGCATACAGTTGATGGCTGTTATGGAGCATGTTTATTATGCAAGTTTTGGTTATCAAGTAACCAGTTTTTTTGCCGCGGCAAGGTAACTGTATTTAATTGCTTATATTATATTTTGATGTAAACATTAAGCACATTCAAAGGTAAGAACTGTTAGCAGAATTTTAAAACAAAAACTGGCAAAAATGAAATTATTTTACTATTACAAAGTGTTGGATGTTGCTGCGAATTTTTGCACGGATTTTTGGTAATCTGTTACTCAATTGTAATGATTTATTTTTTTAAAATTATCGTCATTTACATTCAAAAAAATGGGCTTTTGTGTATAGAGACCGTCACCTCTGCACGGTCCGGAAATGCCCCCTTCGCTTTATTATTGATCCCCCACGCTTAAAAACGAAAAAACAACAAAAAATATATTATGTGCCATTTTTGACAAATTTTGACAAATTTAAGCGATTTCAAACTTAGTTTTTGCTTGAATTTTCTTTTTTTGTCTTTTCTGCATGTCTAATAATTTAAACAAATTGCCCCTCCGTGTCCCCTTCCTGTTTTGAAAATGCCTCCGCCCATAGGTGAGAAAAGGGGGCAGCAGGGTGGGGTCCACCCCCCTAGCCTCGAAATTTCGGGACCCCCCTAGACGAAAATCTAGGCCCCCCTCCCCCCAAATTTCCGAATTTTTTACCCCTGACCCCCTCTAGAATTTGAAATCTGACCCCCCCTCGGGAAATTTTTTGGTACTTTTTTATACTAAATTTTCTTCCAAAAACGTAAATTTTCATCACATATTCATGCTTTTACACCCTTTTTATACCAGAATATTGCTTTTTATTCAATAAAATGTAATATTATCCTATAAAAAGAACAATTATTAAAGTTATTATGGTTTCAAACCGTTTTGCTTTGGACACCGAACCCCACCTGACCCCCCTCTAGATTTCAACATTTCGCACCCCGGGTCGACCCCCCCTAAAAAGCTAGGGGGGGTCCAGACTCCCCTCCTAGAATTTAAAATTCGATTTATCCCGGGTAACCACCTCCTAGCTTCCTCGACCGTTCTCACCTATGCCCCCGCCCCTCATTAACTCTCCCCAGGAGCCAGTCCACCAAACGCGCTTTGACTGGGTGCTATTATAGCACGTTGTTTAAAATTCTTGATAATGTTTTAATTTTGGTATTTTTTACTTAAAAAATCTTATTACCGATTTTTTTAAGTTGAAATAAATTAATACTTAAACAATGTTATGTACAATTTTTTAGCTAATAAAGCTAATAATTATACAAGTAATAATAAATAATACAAGTAAAAGCTAATAAAGCCTTAACCCATAGTTGGGAGTTTTGTAAACCCGTAACTTGGGGTTATTAGCATATTAGCTTGTATTTAAAACAAATATGCATAAAAACAATAAAATATCATTTTTTTAGCCCATTTATACAAAGACTTCTTTAAGGTTTTTTGACAAAAAAACGCAAAATTTAAAACATTAGCAAGAGTTTTGAACAACGTGCTAGCATAGCACATATTGTGAGAATAGATGAACAAGGGAGGTAGTGTGGGGTCCACCCCCTAGCCTTGAAATTTTGGCCCCTCCCTCTAGAAAAAAATCCAGGGCCCCCCTCCGAAATTTTTGAATTTTTTTGACCGCTAACCCCCCTCTAGATTTTGAAATTTGACCTCCCCCAGCCCCTCTTGAGAAAATTTTAAGTACTTTTAAAAAAATTTTTGCCCCCCTTCAAAATCCTCCATCCCGGGTCGACCCCCCTAGAAAGCTAGGGGGGTTCGATCCCCCCTAGAATTTGAAATGTCATTTACCCGGGGTAAACACCCCCTAGCTTTTTGACCGTGTTCATCTATGATTGTGAACAGACGTTTAGTGGACCGGCTTCAGAGTGCAGTGCACAAATCTGATGTATATAAATAATATATTAATATTACAATACCTAATTTTCTTAAGAAGTGTATCCAGTACAATTATGCAAATGCTTGGGCTGGTCGTATTATAATTAACTGAGCTGGTTGGTTTGTAGTAATTAGTTCATTAAAATATTAAACAAGATGATACGGACGTTGGTGGGCGTATATTAACTGACGGTCACGGTGCAGCAATTTTAATCGAAAACAAATTCACAACAAACATGTTTTTATCGCTTTCATTTAATCTGTAATATAAACTGTTCAATAAAAATATCGATATTCACAAAACCGGAGGGCTGGTCATGCCGGCGTCGGCACGCCGGCTGTGTCATTATACATCTTCTTGAAAATGGATGTGCTTGATTTTTGCGTTCAAAAAATACTAAAAAGCTCTCACGTCCATTGTCACGCCTGTCGTGCTAGTGCCGGGCGTCCTCACGCCAGCGTGTAAAGCCCTTGTGGCCACTCCGGCTTTGTGCGGCTCAATATAGCTAAAAATCGTTAAAAACAAAATTATTATTTTTTACTTTAGTCGATCGGGGCCACCGGACGACTTGAAATACTTAGTTGACACTGCCCATCGCCACGGTATTTACATACTACTGGACGTGGTGCACAGCCACGCCAGCAAGAATTCCCTGGACGGACTCAACCAGTTTGACGGAACCAACGGCTGCTACTTCCACGATAACCCCCGCGGATATCATGACCTTTGGGATAGCCGTCTCTTCAACTACACAGAGTAAGTTTTGAGCAAATACATATAAGTATGCATATGAGCAGTGGCGTGCCCAGGATTTCATTTCGGGGGGGGCGGTCTGGGGGGGGTACATAGTAACCCTGAGGGGGGTCTGGGAGAGAAAATTTTTAATTCAAGGCGCTAAAATACACTAGAAATTTTAATTCCAGATGGTAATTAAAACAAAATTTAAGGTTTTTTTTATTCCTATCCATTTAAAACATGTGTTTAAAACGTTAATAAAAGGTTAATAATGTTTATAGTAGTTTTATTTAACATGTATGCCTTAACTATTGAGCGGCAAAATCGATTTGAAATTGAAAAACTGAGATAAATTGTCAATTTAAACTGCCCGCGAAGCGGGGAAAATTTGGTTTTTTGACTATTAATATGCTTTTGGAAGGCATCAGGAAAGTTTCTGTATTAATATTTAAGAAAAAAAATTTTCTCTCCCAAAATTCAAAAAACGTAAGGGTCCCAAAACAATAAAATCCGGCTTCGCCGGATTTCGGGGGGGGGGCGGCAGCACCCGCCCCCCCCTGGGCACGCCACTGCATATGAGTTTAGGTCGAATTTATCATTTTTATTCTAAAATTTTAAAACTCCAAACCAAACCCCCATCCTTGTCTTTTCTTAAATTTAGAGGTCCATAAAAACTTTTATTTATAGGTTTAACAAAAAAAATAGCAGTTACTTTGGAAAAGTCGATTTATAGGCCATATGGATAAATTTTACTAGTCTAGCTACAGACCTGTGCACGGTCTGAAAATGCCCCCCCCCCCGTTTTATTGCCCCCCCCCCCCCCCAAAAAATGAAAAAGTACCCTAAAAATATGACGCCATTTTTGACCTATGATGACGCCATCATCGCGAATTTTTTGCAGTTTTTAGCCTATTTCAATGTATTTTAAGCCATTTTAGACCTATTTTTACCTTATTTCCGCTTTTTTTGTCCCTTTTTTCCTTTTTCCCTTCTTTTTTTCTCCTTTTTTTCTCTTTTTTTTTCTTTCCCCCCTGCTTGCCCCCCCCGTTTTATTGCCCCCTCCCCGTTTCAAAAAAGTTGCCCCCCGTGCCCCCCCCATTTTGGAATTGCCCCCCCCCCCGTTTTAAACCCGGGGGGGGGGCAGTGCACAGGTTTGTAGCTATGCTTATGTACTAATATTATTTTGATAAAAACTAGCATTGTCGCTCGGTGCGATATAACTCCCCCCAATACATTCAGTGCAAACCTTTTTTTGCAGTGGCGTAGCCAGGGGGGCGGCCGCCCTCGACCCCCCGAAATCCGGCTAAGCCAGATTTTTTTGTAAGGGAGACCCTCACGTTTTTTGAATTTTGGGAGAAAATTTTTTTTCTTTATATATAAATTCAGAAACATTTCTGATGCGTTCCAAAAGCATAAAAATACCCAAAAAACTGAAATTTTTCCCGCTTCGCGGGAAGTGTACATTAATCATTTTGTTTGTTTTTTTTCAAATTTCGATGGATTGTACCATTCAATACATAGCTAAGGCATTAAATACATTAATAGGCTCAGATATTGAATGGCAATACTATATAGATGTTAAAACTCATATATTAAAAGATATGTAGGTTTGATAATGGCTGTTTTAAACCCCTTAACAACGGTTTTTACACTTGTGGGGTTGTCCGCCTTTCCACCTCCTCCCATGGTGAAACGTGGCAGTTTGTATAGATTTTTTTTTACTTTTAAAATATTGAGTTATAAAAATTTAATACAAATCTTAGTGCATTCTAAAATCAGAAATTAATCAATATAAAATTTTTTCCCGCTACGCGGGAAGGTCAGATTTATATATATACAGTAAAATTAATATTATCAGTAATATTTTTTGTTATTATAACTTACACCCAAAATTTAAAGACATGATCAGGAAATAGATAATTGTGTTATATACAATTTCATTGCCTGATAGTTTTGAAGATCAGACATAATTGAGCAGAAATTAGGTAAAAAAACAAAAGTAAAATGTATGTTCACGCAAACACCAGGGGATGATTTTTAAGCAGTTTTTAGTGCATATTTAAAAAAACTTCGCCTCCGGCGGCTGGGGGACACCCCCAGACTCACCGGCCGACGCTTAGCGTCGACTGGCGCCGCTACGCGGCGCAGGCGGCGGCCCTGCGCGCCGCTTTTGTGGCACTTTTTCTCCCCCAGACCGCCCCCCTCCGAAATGAAATCCTGGCTACGCCACTGTTTTTTTGTAAATATATTGGGTGATTTTGATTTAGAATGGAGGTGCTAAGGTTTCTATTATCAAACCTGCGTTGGTGGGTGGAAGAATACGGTTTTGATGGGTTTCGATTTGATGGAGTTACATCTATGCTTTACCATTCCCATGGAATGGGTAAGTTATGTTGGAATTAGCTTAGAAAGACCTTGTGACTACTTTGTAATGTGTTTTTGTTATTATAATTACATAAAAATGGTATTTCTGGTACGTGTAAGAGTTACTGGTTTGGTGATGGTGGTTGTCCCCTGTTGTGTGTGAATTGTCTTAAGAATTGGTAAATTGTCTTAAGACAGAACTAAGAGGAACATTAAAAAAACTATTGTTAAGGTACTGGATTTTCGGGTCACTATGACGAATATTTCGGTCTTAACACAGACACTGACTCTTTGGTGTATTTGATGCTCGCAAATCATATGCTTCATCAGATTTTTCCAGAAATGATTACTATTGCTGAAGTAAGTGAGAAAGGTTTTTTATACAGCTCAAAATGTAGAAGGAAAGTAACCTTCCAGAACCTTGGTTGGTTGTAACCTTCCAGAACGGCACAAGCTATGGTCCACAAAATAATGACTGTTCATGTCAATGGAATATTTTTGGTGTGTTTTTTATTTGATGGAGAGTGTGTTCCGGCTATTCCATATTTAAAAAATCGGATGTCGACGAAACTAATCTTTAAAATCTACGTTGACGATCAAAAAATAGAGAACAATAAAAATAAATTTGAATCTTTTGACGCTTGGTGTTTGTGTAGTATTACACATTTAAAAAGTTGGTTATAATATTAATAAATGGAAAAACAATCAGATAATGAATAAATTTAATATTTACATTCTCTAATTTAAACAATTTTAAAATTTAATAATACGTGATTTCCATGGTTTGATTTTGGTGGTGCAAATTAATTTATGAATAAACATTAAATTTTTAGCGTTTATTATGTTAGAAATCATATTTCGCTTAAATTCACAATTGCAAAAAGCAACAAACATTTTTTCTATGGTATTACCTATTAATGTTGGTTTTTTAAATTCTATTATTTAGCAAATATATAACTATGAAATTAGCCTCAAGATCCAGTTTTAAAACTTAAACTTGGAATTGAATTTGATCTCGCTATGTTATTGCAAATAAGACTTTAAGGTCTCTCCGGACAGTTTTCTTAAGTATGGAAAATCGCGATTTTTGGTATACGAGATCTCGTGAAATACAGTAATTTTTCACTAAAAAAATTATATGAGTGTTAAAAAGGCAGAAATATCACTATTATAAAGTGAACATTCATTATTATTGTAAGTAATTAAAATAATTGATATTAAAAATCAAATTCAATGAAATTTTTTTAAAACCCTTAAAAATATTTACTGCACATTATTTATTAAAAAAATACTTTCAATAGAGAGACACCGTTACCCTTTTTCACGTACGTGAAAATTAAATTGAATACTGTTGTATTTATGGTTTAATATACAGTTTTCCGTGAAAAATGGGGGTTAATGTTTTCAAAATTTCGGTGAAACTTCGATTTAATTTAATTTGGTAAAATTTAAAGTTCCAGATAGTATATTTCTATTGAAATTTATAATTTTTGGAAGGCCATTATATCTTTTGTATTTTTTAACGCATAAATAGTTTTGTCGTGCGTCGTGCGTTTTATTGATTTTTTTAGATGGTCTGTTTATAAATCGCTTTTAGAGCTCATCATCCCATGATAGCGGTGGCATAGTCGGTTAGCGCGTCGTCGAATTTTTGAAAGGTCCCGAGATCGATTCCCACATGAAACATATTTGGCCACAATTTTTTTTATTTTAATATTTTTATTTATTTTTTTAAAATTTTAAAAATTTATTTAACATAAATTCAAAAAGTATCATTATTGCAAACAGGATTTGTTGCCTGCTTTTCGCCAATTAGTCAAATTTTCGTCTTTTGAATATCTTAAAATATTATAATACTCTATAAATATAATAATTCAAAAATAAATTGTGTGTAAATAAAAATGGGTAATTTTTGCTCTTTATTGCAATTGGTTCACTACTGAACGCTCTGCAATAAAAACTGTCCGGTGAGACCTTAAGCCGCATGAAAAAAAATCTATACATGATATTTTTCGTTCGTGTCATTTGTAAGTGTAAAATAGGACGTAAGCGGTATGCCTGGGCTGTGTCGAGCAGTGGATGAGGGCGGCCAGGGATTCGACTACCGACTCGCAATGGCCATCCCGGACACATGGATTAAACTACTCAAAGAAACCTCCGACGAGGAATGGAATATGGGTACAAACAAACTTTTTTTTATTGATTTCTTACTACATGAAAAATTAATGACAACAGTTTTAAGAATTGGAAAGATAAGTGTTTTTAGATGATTTTTTTCTAGAAAACGAAACACTAGCTAAAGGAGCTCTAAAATTTTTTTATCTAGTGAAGGGGGGACGGCTAGATTTTTTTCTAATTGGGTCCGAAATTTCGAGGCTAGGGAAAAATGGACCCCGCCCTAGCCCTACCCCCCTATGCTCATGTGTGATGGGCGATGATAGGCAAGTTGGTTCGAAGTGGAGGTAGACGGGATGAGGGGCTTAAAATCCTAGGAACGCATTTTATTTTTATCCATAGTTAAATAAAAATATTTTTGCTTTTTAGTTTAGTTTTTTTTCGCAATTCAGATAACAATAATAAAAAATGTTGTGCTCTTCAAAATTTTTAAAATCATATTTTATAATTTTGAGTGACAAATACTATGTGTCGCATTACAAATTTTTTATTTTAGGTAATATTGTCCACATCATGGAAAATCGAAGGTACGGTGAAAAGTGCATTGCCTACGCAGAATCACACGACCAGGCTTTAGTAGGGGACAAAACCCTTGCTTTTTGGTTAATGGATAAAGGTTCGAATTAATGTTTAAATTTAATATCTCCGTGTAAAAGTACTTTTGGGATTCGTTTTTGTTAAAACTTTTGATTTGCATAACTAAATACCTGGAATATTATGGACTTTTTAAACTTATGTATCCATTCATTATGGCCTTGAAAATTATATTATTCAGACCTGTGCACTGCCCCCCGGGGTTAAAACGGGGGGGGGGGGGCAATTCCAAAATGGGAGGGGGCAGGGGGGCAACTTTTTTGAAACGGGGGGGGGGGCAATGAAACGGGGGGCAAGCAGGGGGGAAAGAAAAAATAGAGAAAAAAGGAGAGAAAAAAGAGAAAAAAAGAAGGGAAAAAAGCGAAAAAAAAGTAAAAATAGGTCTAAAATGGCTTAAAATACATTGGAATAGGCTAAAAACTGCAAAAAATTCGCGATGATGGCGTCATCATAGGTCAAAAATGGCGTCATAATTTTAGGGTACTTTTTCATTTTTAGCGGGGCGCAATAAAACGGGGGGGTCAAATCCTTCAATAAAACGGGGGGGCATTTCCAGACCGTGCACAGGTCTGTATTATTCATTATAGACTTGGACCTTAGAGATTACATAATAATCTTATGGTATTGAACTTGACTAGTAGATCTTTCGTAATGTAAAAATATAATTATCTATATTGTAGAAATGTATGATTTCATGTCCACCCTGTCGCCGATGACACCGATTATAGAAAGAGGGTTGGCGCTCCACAAAATGATACGTCTCATAACGCATGGATTAGGCGGAGAAGGGTGGTTAAATTTTACAGGTAACATAATTTAATACCAAATACATTTAATGCTTGTATTTATACATATATTTTTGTATAGTGATGCATAGCATTATATGCGTTTTTTGGTTGATGTAATATTTTTGTCTTTCAAGATTACAGCAAAAAATAAAGCTATTATTAAATAATAGAGAAAATGTTTCCCAAATTTGCGCGTGGACAATTGTATGTTGGTTATGTCAACAAAATAGCATTGTTATTGGATTTTATAGCAAAAAAAATTATCTTAAAAAATAAATAAAATTCAGTAGCATTATAAGAACCGGTTAAAAAACAGTAAACATTATGGTATAATCATAAATGGGCAAGTTAGTCCGGAGTGGGGGGGGTTAAACTCCAAATTAGGGGGGGGATGTTAAAATCCGAGAAACGCAAAATGCCCATATCGTTTTTTTTGGAGTGCATTTTACCCATATCGTTTTTAGATTTTGAAGGAAAAATAGGTAAAAAACGCTAATTTTAGGTCAAAAAGCCCTTTTTATTGCATTTTTAAGCTTTTTATTGCTTAAAACATTCATTTTGACCTCAAAACTTAAGTTTAGAGGCAATTACTCTTTGTTTTTTTAGCGATACTGGAAAAAGTATACAAAAAATTTTTTGTTTGCGGTCTTATAACTTTTGAACGCGCCGCGATCAATATGCAAATATCTCGCGTTAAGGTCCTTGTACTTTTGGCTACCTCCTGAAAAAAAAATTTTTCAAAAATTTTGGGGGGTTAGCACCAAAATTGCCGAAATTTACGGTCGATTTTTTTCGGCCAAATTTTTAACTTTTTACTATATGGGGCTTTACGTCTGAAAATTCTTTGGCAGATTGCCCATACTTTTTTGAGCTCAAAAATATATAATTTGTTAGGGGTAACCTACCTGGGTCGGGTACCCCGAGAGGTTAAAGGGGGTCAATTTCACGATTTTTGCTAAAAATCTTTGTATGGGGGACACCAAATGCATATTTTGGCATCATGCTCAAAAACTGTTAGAGCCACAGGCCTGAGACCGGGGGGATTTATGCGGAAATTTAAGTCCGACATTTTGGTGATAGTCTCAAAAAAATCTTGATGCCCTAAGGCACTGCAATGGCTGACCCCTAAAAATAAAACTTTTGACACAGCCCCTCTACGTAGGCGAGTAATTTATCATTTTAAAGCTCTCGCCTTCCTGATTTAAAAAATGTAAAAAAATTTGCTCTAAATGGTCGGGTAACCGAAATACATACCCATTTGTACCCCAAAATTAGTAAGGGGTGATTTTTTGTTTTTATTATTTATAAGAAGCCGTGTTTATATTCGTTTGAAAGCTCTATGCGTGCTGATTTCAAAAATATTAATTTTAGACTAAAATTTTTATGGTTACCCGGTTACATACCCCCAAATACCCCCAATTTTAAAAAATGTTAATTTTGTCATTTTTCCATTTTAAGTGACATGTTTATACTCATATGTAAGCTCTTGACGCACTGACTTTAAAAATATATGGTTTTTTTATTTTTCTTTAGTGGTTACTCATTTTTGCACTCATCAATGTACCCCCTAAAGTTCTTAAGAGGTGATTTTATTATAATACCCTCATGTTTATACTCATATCAAAGCTCTCGACACGCTGATGTCAAAAAAATTATTTTCAACTCGATTTACCCAATGGTTACCATTTTTACAACCAAAATGTACCCCCAAAATTTTTAGGGGGTCTTTTTTATATATTTATTATAATACCCTCATGTTTATACTCATATCAAAGCTTTAGACACGCTTATCCCAAAAATATAAATTTCAACTCGATTCATCTAATGGTTACCATTTTTACAACCCATAATGTACCCCCAAAATTTTTTAGGGGGTCTTTTTTATATATTTATTATAATACCCTCAGGTTTATACTCATATCAAAGCTTTAGACACGCTTATCCCAAAAATATAAATTTCAACTCAATTCACCCAATGGTTACCATTTTTACAACCCATAATGTACCCCCAAAAATTTTTAGGGTGTCTTTTTTATATATTTATTATAATACCCTCATGTTTAAACTCATATCAAAGCTTTAGACACGCTTATCCCAAAAATATAAATTTCAACTCGATTCATCTAATGGTTACCATTTTAACAACCCATAATGTACCCCCAAAAATTTTAGGGGGTCTTTTTATATATTTATTATAATACCCTCGATGTTCATACTCATATCAAAGCTTTAGACACGCTTATCCCAAAATATATATTTCAACTCGATTCACCCAATGGTTACTATTTTTACAACCCATAATGTACCCCCAAAAAGTTTTACCCCCAAGTACCTTAACAGACCTGTGCACGGCCCCCCCCCCCCCGGGTTAAAACGGGGGGGGGGGCAATTCCAAAACGGGGGGGGGGGGCACGGGGGGGGCAACTTTTTTGAAACGGGGGGGGGGAAAAAAACGGGGGGGCAAGCAGGGGGAAAGCAAAAAAGAGCAAAAAAGGTGAAAAAAAAAGGAGAAAAAAGAAGGGAAGGGGGAAAAAGGGATAATAGACGCGAAAATAAGGAAAAAACAGGTCGAAAATGGCTTAAAATGCATTTAAATGGGCTAAAAACTGCAAAAAATTCGCGATGATGGCGTCATCATAGGTCAAAAATGGCGTCATATTTTTAGGGTACTTTTTCATTTTTTGGCGGGGGGGGGGGGGCAATAAAACGGGGGGGGGGGGGGGGGGACCTCCAATAAAACCGGTGGGGGAGCATTTTCAGACCGTGCACAGGTCTGCCTTAAAGCGAGATATTTGCATATTGATCGCGGCGCGTTCAAAAGTTATAAGACCGCAAACAAAAAATTTTTTGTCGACTTTTTTCCAGTATCGCTAAAAAAACAGAGAGTAGAAGTCATTTTAAACACATTTTTTTCTTCATTTTTACAAAATTGGGGGGGTAACCTTTTCTCCCCTCCCACCACTTCTGAGTGGGGGGGGGTTAAACCCCCTTGTTGTTGTTGTTGTGAATAACCTGAAACTTATCTTCCCTATGCAGATTATGCAAGGGGCAGGCGCTAAGACAAGCCAGGAGGGGCGAAAATGTTTCACCCCTATGGTTAAGACTCTTCGTCCAACATTAATAACGATGTTGGCAACCTTTACCGCTAGAGTGTTCACTACATGCAGTGTTCACCCATTCCGAGGTCTTTGTCTAAAGGATTTTTTAAATTGCACCTAATATTGAGCCCGTTAGGTTCTGCCCGAAGGTCAGCACAGTCCTGGGGCCGGTCCACTAAACGCATGCTGACTAGGTGCTAAGTTAGCACGTTGTTTAAAACTCTTGATAATGTTTTAATTTTGGTGTTTTTTCTCAATATATATTACGGGACTCTTTTTTTAAATGATATAAATTAATATTTACACGCAGTTTTATGCATATTTGCTTTAAATAAAAGCTTACAAACCTTAAACCCTAGTTATGAGTTTTTCTAACCATTTACTAGGGGTTATTGCTTTATTAGCTTGTATTTATAACAAATATGCATAAAATTAATAAAATATCAATTTATGTCATGCAGACAAAGAGTTTAATAAGATTTCTCGAGAAAAAACCCAGAAATTAAAACATTAACAAGAGTTTTAAACAACGTGCTAATAAGCAAGCACCTAGTCAGCACGCGTTTAGTGGACCGGCCCCAGGTGGCTCAATGGCACGTTAAACCTCCTTCTCAGAATTTGGGGGGGGTTAAAACCCCTCCAACCCCCCCCCATTCCCATGTATGATTATAATAGTATTTCTGTTGAACAGTGCTGAAATAACTCATCTTTTTATGTTTTTATAATGTTTGAATAAAAGCTTTTTTTGGTTTAGGGAACGAATTCGGTCACCCGGAGTGGCTGGATTTTCCGCGTATCGGGAATCAGGAGAGCTACCACTACGCCCGGCGCCAGTACAACCTGGTGGACGATGAACTCCTGCGTTATAAGTTTCTCAACAACTGGGATCGGGCCATGAACAGCGCGGAAGAGGACTACGGCTGGCTTCACAAAGGACCCGTAAGCTATTTCCCTGTTCAGAATTACATTGTTATCATAACAGAATAATTCAAAATCGTAACACCCGTAAATGTGATTCTTTTTTTCTATTAATACAAAATACACAATACTATAAACGTTAAAGACAGAGTCACGCTGATTCCGGCGGGGATATTATCTTCAGATCAGTAAGTAAATAAGTGAGTAACTTCCTAACGCTTTTTTTATTTTGAATAACTCGGCCGAATCAACTTTATATAAGTTGACATTTGGAACATACAACTGACAACGCAGAATCGATTGATAATCACGATTTTGTGATCTGACAAATTGTGCGGTCGATCATGACGTATATGCAAATTTTATTTAAAACAATTATAACTTTGCCCAATCAACTCTATATAAGTTGAAATTTGAAAAATATATACAACTGAAAAAGTGACAACGCAGCATCGATTGATAATCACAATTTTGTGATCTGACTAATTGTGCGGTCGATCATGACGTATATGCAAATTTTATTTAAAACAATTATAACTCGGCCGAATCTATTCTATATAAGTTGCAATTTGAAACATATATTCAACTGACAACGCAAAATCGATTGATAATCAGGATTTTGTAATCTGACAAATTGTGCGGTCGATCATGACGTATATGCAAATTTTATTTAAAACAATTATAACTCGATCAAATAAACTCTATATAAATTGAAATTTAGAACATATTATATTCAACTGACAACGCAGAATCGATTGATAATCACGATTTTGTGATCTGACAAATTGTGCGGTCGATCATGACGTATATGCAAATTTTATTTAAAACATTATTTTATAACTTTGCCCAATCAATTCTATATAAGTTGAAATTTGAAAAATATATTATACAACTGAAAAAGTGACAACGCAGCATCGATTGATAATCACGATTTTGTGATCTGACTAATTGTGCGGTCGATCATGACGTATATGCAAATTCTATTTAAAACAATTATAACTCGGCTGAATCTATTTTATATAAGTTGCAATTTGGAACATATATTCAACTGACAACGCAGAATCGATTGATTTTGTAATCTGACAAATTGTGCGGTCGATCATGACGTATATGCAAATTTTATTTAAAACAATTATAACTCGATCAAATAAACTCTATATAAATTGAAATTTAGAACATATATTCAACTGACAACGCAGATTCGATTGATAATCACGATTTTGTGATCTGAAAAATTGTGCGGTCGATCATGACGTAAATGAAAATTTTATTTAAAACAATTATAACTCGGCCAAATCAACTCTATATAAATTGAAATTTTAAAAATATATTATACAACTGACAACGCGGAATTGATTGATAATCACGATTTTGTGATCTAAAAAATTGTGCAGTCGATCATGACGTATGTTCAAATTTTATTTAAAACAATATAATTCGGCCGAATCAACTCTATATAAGTTGAAATTTGGAACAACTGACAACGCAGAATCGATTGATTATCACAATTTTGTGATCTGAAAAATTGTGTGGTCGATCATGACGTATATGCAAATTTCATTTAAAACAAAATATAACTTAGTAATATGCAATTTTTATTTAAAACAATTATAACTGGGCCGAATAAAATCTATATGACTTGAAATTTGGAACATAGATAGAACTTATAACGGAGAATCGATTGGTAGCGATGTTTTTTGATTTGACATTTCGGTGCGGTCGGGTAATGTGGTAAGTGTTTACTTTTGATTTAATATGTTAAACAAAAGTTAACAAATACAATAAAATGAAAACAGGTATGAAATAAAAAAATCTTAAACCATTTAAAACTAATTAACGACCGCCGGTTACAAGACAAGACTTGAACTAGTTTTATAATAATTTTGAATTTTATGTCTTAGTAAGGGCGATTCAATCATTTATGAACATTGTCTTCACTATATAATGAGTGTGAATCGGTTAAGAGTTGCTGGAGAATGAAAATTTGCATTAAAAAAAATAAAAAAAATGCCTTAATTCGTTATGTATAAACGTAATTAAAGTATATTTTTAGTCTAAAATAATGTTAAAAAAATCGGTTCATGATTGCAAATTAGTATAAACAGAAATCAAAAGTGTGACAAACAATTACACAAAAAAGCTTAGTATGAATAGGACATGTATTTGGTTTGTTTGTGTGCATAAATTACGTGGTAAAAAAAGGCAGCTTTTTCCAATCCTTATTCCACTGCCGCTTTGGAAGGAGAGGCATGGGAAGTCTTCATCCTTTTTATAAGTGGAAAATCTGAGAAAAACAAAACTTAGTGTGGATTTGTAAGTAGATTTATTTAACTAATATGTGCTTTGAAAATTAACTACAGAAACAATGGTTAAATAATTATTGCAACTTGTTACGTTGAAAACTGGTATTATAAAGATTCGCATTCAGGTTGAGTTTATTTAAAATACTCATTTTACGTGGCGAAGATGCATTGTCTTCAAGCTTCCAAGCTTTGCTCCTTAAAATACGAGCCTTTTTAAATTTATAGGGATACACGTCGTGGAAACACGAATCGGATAAAGTTATCGCCTTCGAAAGAGCTGGTGTCGTCTTTGTCTTCAACTTCAACACGCACAAAAGCTTCAGCGACTACAAAGTTGGGGTGCAGGTAGACGGAAAGTAAGTTTGATTAATAATAATTAATAGAAATAAAATAATTTACAACCTCGACTTCTATGAAGTTCGAAAGAAAATTGATATTTTGTTGGTTTTGTTATATTTAATTTTCATAATATTAATAAAATAGGTTAATATATCAAATCTAATTGGTGTTACATTACTTTTGTACCTAGCGGCTGCGACTGTGACAATATCTACTTTTGATTTTAGCATTAAAGCGCTTAGTAACATTAATATAGCACTGAATAGAGTACGTTATTTTACAATCGTGACTAGATGGCTACATTTAAAGTTCCTTGTCCTATAAAATAGATTTTTGTTACGTTATAGATGCTCCTTTTTCAGATACAAGCTAATCTTGGACAGTGACGCGACTGAGTTCGGTGGTCAGGGTCGGTTAGACCACAATACCCGTTTCTTCACCTTCCCCGAGGGTTACGCTGGACGAATGAACCACATGTGCGTCTATATACCCAGCCGGGTCTGCATCGCCCTCGCGCTAGATAAGGACCAGTAGAATTATTGCAATAAAAGATTTTTATTATTCAAAGAAGTTATTGATTTATTGACTAATACTGATTTCCACACGAACTATGATTTTATGAATCGATCACCGCTAGAGCGGACTTAGTTTAGCTAATGTTTAGCAATTATATTGTCTTTGATAAATTAAAAAAAACATTGTCAGCATTAATATCCGTCATGCTTACTTACTGGACATCAAAACAAACCAGTAGATGCCATAATATTCTATTGATTTTCAAAAGTTCAGTGATAATGCCTCATAATCTTAATGTCGTTGTGACTTTCTAGTTTCTACGATATTGATAAAGATATAAAAGTATAATAATAATTAAGCCGGTAAATATTTTAGTATAGTGATGCAACGGAGCTTGGTAAATCTCGGTGATGCTTATAGTTTTAAAAAATATTCTGTAATTTTTATTTTTATATTTTAATATTCATTAAAGTAGTGAAAAAACTTCCATTTGAATAAAATAAGGTTATTGTTTTTTGTAACACTCAAAAATAAGTAATATCTACATTTTTGTTTGTTTTTTTAAACATTCTATGTCCGTGTGTTAATCTGGGTTTTCTGAAAAAATTTAGTAAAAATCTATTTTTATTTTTTAAAAAAATAATCGTTTTAAAAAGGTTTTAAAAATATTAATATTTGTAGTTGATTTTAAATTTTAAAAGCATTTATAAAAACGGCTGTAAATTTTTAACAAGCGTGTATGTAGCTAGTTTAACCTAAAAGTTTGTTTTTTCTGATTTTGAAAAACCTGAGAGTAGGAAGTATTTTGTACACAGAAGCAGCTCCCTGGAAGGTAGGAACTATATTTAAAAAAAATTGTGGCCAGTCGAGGACTCTAGGTGGACAAAAATTTTAGGGGTGTTCTCCCAAAACTGTATTTTGGCGTTCTTAGTACTATAACTTCCCTCCTCCTCAAATTTTAGGTACGGTGTCCGTGTCCGGGGTATCCTCAAATTTTATGGAGGTGTAGGGAGTTTCTAGATTTTTAGTAAATAAGTATAACCAACCATGAATTATCCAAATTCCTTTGCCCACCGGACATGACGATAGTACTAGTTCTGGTTCACCAAACGTTTTAGTGTGCAATGATTAAACTTGGTATTAAACTCTATTCCGTAAAACTGGTTTTTGCTGTGTTAAAATTAATCGCTGCTGTGTTTAAAATTTAATCCTTTTTTGCAACAGTAACAGCTGTTTTATTCCCCGTGCATAAACTTTCATACAAATTTAGCTTTTTGACGCTCGTGGAATCGAATAGATTGCCGATTTCTGGTCTTTAACAGTAATAATTATTTCTTGCGCTAAATGACACGTGAATATGCCTAATAAAATGAATTTTAAAATATCATTTTCATTACTTGTTAAAAAAAGATTTGCATTTGATTGCAGGCTTTCACAATATTTAGGGTTATAGATTTATTCGACGTTTGAACACGTGTTTTAAGCCAAACCGTGTGCAAGTCACAAGTCAAAACAAAATTACTGGAAGCCTATAGTGTGTGTAAAAATCCATCGATTTTGTCAAAACCTCGATGCATGCATTATTTACCAATAAAGAATAATGCTTGTTTTTACTTGTTGTAAAATGGATTTTGAAGAAATTGTTTTTAATATGAGAAAGCCAATACCTGTTATCTTGTAATTAACCTTTTTCATTCATCATTGATCATTTCACAAGTAATTTTATAATTGTTCTTTTTGCCTTTATGGTAAGCTACCGTTGCTATTTTTGTGCTCAAAGTAATAATATATTTTAAGTTTTTATATTATATTATAATTATATTGATTTAAAACAATTTAATTCTTATTTTGCATTGCCATAAAAAGTATTAGTTACTGTAGTGTCAAATCGATAAACAAAATAGGAAAATAATAATAAAATTTTAAAATTTTAAAAATGGTCAATTTTTAACCACCTGGGAACCATTTCAGGACGAGGGGAGGGCGGCCGCTTTGGCCGTTTAGCTTCGAGATTGTTAGGTGCTATACCCCTACTCCTTTGCCCACTTAAGGTGTCTTTAGTAATCCCAAATTTTAGAAATATTGACAGTTTAGAAATTTTGGTCAAAAATCTAAATGAAAACTGCCAATTTTCGTGTTTTTGAGGTTTTTCGCCGTCACAAAGAAATTTAGGCATTAATAATTCCATTTGGTAAAATCTAGTTTTACTAGAATTCCAATTCATTAGTATCCAAAATACATGTTAGGTACTTTTAGTACTGCTGTAACAATTGACCCGTGGCATGCCCAGGATTTCATTACGGGGGAGGACGGTCTGGGGGGTATATACTAACCCTGCGGGGGGTCTGGGTGGCGGCAGTCCCCCCCCCCCAAAAAAATGGAGGTCTGGGGTGCGAAAACCCTCACCAGGGTCAAGGGGCAGAGCCCCTTGTCAGGGGCATCTGGGGGGCAGAATGCCCCCTGAAGGAGAGAATTTTTAATCCAAGGCGCTAAAATACACTAGAAATTTTAATTCCAGATGATAATTAACACCAAATTTCAAGGTTTTTCTATCCCTATACAGTTAAAACATGTGTTTTAAATGTTAATCAAAGGGTAATAGTGTTTATAATAGTTTTATTTAACATGTATGCCTTAACTATTGAACTACAAAATCAATTTGAAATCGAAAAAACTAAGAAAAATTATCAATTTAAAGTACCCGCGAAGCGGGAAAAATTTGGTTTTTTGACTATTTTTCTCTCCCAAAATTCAAAAAATCTAAGGGTCCCTCCCCCCTTACGTAAAAATCCGGCTTCGCCGGATTTCGGGGGGAGGGCGGCCGCCCCCTTCCCCCCCCCCTGGGAACACCACTGCAATAGACTAAAGTTAAAATCCTTCAGGCTGAAATTAAGGGCGTAACCGCTCGCTGTTAAGAAGAAATAAACAATGAACGTGCGAGAAAGAAAATAAAAAAAAGTTTTTAGAGATGATGTAACCAATTATTATTAAATTGCGTCACGTGATATTTTTGCGAAGAACGAGTGGTTACTTTACTATATTTATTATTTTTACCCTGAAAGAATTCATCTTTAGTCCATTTATTGTTTTTTATCGATTTTAACTTATTAGTTATTTTTGATTTTGGATTGTTAGTACCTTTTAGTATTATTGTTAGGCTAGTTAATCTGGCGAAAATCATTGTTTTGTTAAACTTTGGTTTGTTGATGAATTTTAAGAAAATAAAACTTGGACAGCAGCACCACAAGTCTTTCTACTGCTAGGACACTTTTATTTATGTAGTTGCAATTTAATTATTTTTCACATAGTAATTTGTTAGTGATCAAGTGTTTGAGCTTACTAGCAAGTCTCTCGGCGTTCTTTTTGGACCACTAAAACCAAAAGTTGTGACAGTAAGTGAGCAATGATGTGAATCCGGGATACCAAAAAAATTTTAAATTTGTAGTATGATGCTAAATAATGCATTATATACCATGATTAACCATGCACCATGCATTGATGTACCACTAACACTCACCATAAATAATGCGCTATTTTGCTACCTGTTAGCTGTTGTTGACCAATAGAAAATATGTTTGTTGACGCACAAATTGTATAAGATTTCCTGCAATAGCGATCAAAGGACGTATTTGTGAATGGAAAGAACCTAAGGCAGATTAATTTTTTAAACGTTTTACTACAAAATGTAGATTTTCAACTTACAATGCTACGAATTCACAAAAAAATCATAAATAAAGCAAAATAAATGAATGGAATTAAAAAGGTATTATTTTTGGCTTAAAAAGTTAGTGTTCGGTACATAGATGTTGTAGTTTTTATGAATTTATTTTAATCACATTCAAATAAAAATCGCAAAAATAAAGCAGATGAACCGAAATATATTATTTCCGATCAATCAAGTTTTACCATGCGATTCATTAAAGGCTAGTCCGTTAAAAAGCTTTCGTCTATAATTTTTCTGCGCGATGTGCATTAATATTTTTCTGTTGTGTAATTTAAAAAAATGGGAAATGGTAAATTAGTTTTTGGCGCAACTACGTTAAGGATTTTTGCTAACTAAATTTTTTTTCTCAAAACATGTTTAAATTTGTTCATAGGTTTTTATGTTTTTGTTTGTTTTTTTTAATATTACATGTTTTTTAAAATTTAAAAACATTTTAAATAATTTACGGCAATTATTTTGGTTAAAATAGGTTAATTACTGAAAGTTTGATTTTTTAAACGATCAACATAGCCTAGTTTACGCAGTGACAAGTGATAACGGTTTTCGGTACGTTCACACCGTTACATTGGCATTTGCCGCTGCGGTGTGACGTTGTCTTGTCACTTGTTTTTCACCGCGGTGTATACTTAAAGGTGCAGTGCGGAGTCAAACTTTTTGTCTTCGATTTTGATTTTTTTTTGGTAAAAACCTTAACCCTGCCCCTAATTCCCACAAAAATGTTTTCAACAAAATATCTCCAGTGGTTTAGGAGTTATAACCCCCCTCGAAATTGGCGTTTTTCGACAATTCCGCACGTGAAAGATTGCTCAATGAGTATAACGATAAAAATTACAAATTATGTATTCAAAGAAAGTGGCTACTTTCTACTTTACTTTGATACCTTGATCGTTAAGATTGATGCAGTATTTGTCGAGATATTGCGTTTTTCGTACAAAAAACCCTTGATTTTTTCGTTAAAAACACAAAACGGCGGCAGTGATTTTGTGAAGTTTGCACAACCTTTCTTTCCTTCACTTCGTGTTTTAAGCGACATAATCGAGGGTTTTTTTGTACGAAAACCGCAATATCTCGACAAATAATATCAATCTTAACGATCAAAGTATCAAAGTAAAGTAGAAAGTAGCCACTTTTTTTAACTACATAAATTGTAACTTAAATCGTTATACTCATTGAGCAATCTTTCACGTGCAGAATTGACAAAAACACCATTTGGGGGGGTCTAACTCCTGATCCACTGGAGATATTTTGTTGAAAAAAATTTTGTGGGCTAAGGTTTCACAAAAAATAATTAAAATCGAGACAAAAAGTTTGACTCCTTACTGCACCTTTAAGATTTTATTATTGAAAGGAAAGTTCTGTAAAAAAATGTCTTTTTCTAAATGAATTTCTCAGTGATCAATAAATAAGAATCAAATCTAAAAACTACTTTGATAACATGTATTTAAAAAAGGAATACTTAAAAACAGCTGTTGGTTATATTATACCAGGATTAGTGAAATTGAAAAGATATTGAACTTTTGGAAAGAGTGCAGTGAAATTACACATAAGAATTTTGTAAATTACACTATACAAATTATGATAATAGATTAAAATTTCTCAAATTTCATTGATCTGTGAGAGTGTTATAAAATTATTAACTTACATACTATTTCACCTCTTGATTTTTTTCATTAAATTTATTGATTTTATTCACCCATTTAATGTAAAATCTTTTATTTTATTCAACCAATTTAATGTAAATCCTATTAGAAGGACATAGGAATAAATTAAAATTCAAAAAGTGGAATAGATGCTAGAAAACATTTTTCTGTAATAGGATTGTTTAAAAATGGGTTTTTATATGAACAACAAATTTCAACTACTTCATTAAATATTTTCAAAAAAAAAGATAGTGGTCCTTTTTAAGAGCTTATTGTTAATAACGTTAGGATCACATTTTTTAAACCAAGTCTGTCGCTTATGTACATGTACTTAGCGAGACCGGGTTCGAATTGGTTAAATTGTTTAATTTTTTTGTTTGTTTCTTAAAAAAATTAAGAAAATTTTCTGAAAAAATTGCAGCAGAAGTACGATTAATTTACTACTTAGCTAAATTGTTAAGGTATTGCAAATTTTTATTAGGCATTCGTTTTTATATAAAGGAAAGGTTTCCGACTTTATTAGCCGAACATAAAAACGCTTTTAATGCAAAAATACTTGAACTAAAACCATTTATGGCTACTGATTACTCCAACATTCGCTCATATTCCATATTAGCTTTGTAGCTTGGCTGGGCTCGTCCATTTTACTGCTCAACATATTTGTCTAAGTTCTTCACTTCATTCGATGCACTCGAATAATTCATGACATTCATAAAATGTGGCGGGTAATTTAAAACGATATGAAGTCCGCGTTAGTTTGGTCTGTTGGTTATTTTTATGTATACTTAAAAAAACATGGAAATAAACAATAAACTTAAGTTTTCCATGGAAAATAGTTTTTTTATCATCATCATCATCAACGCTTACGCTTTCTCTGTTTATGTTATTTCGTATTTTGTGTCATTTTATACCAAAAATATTTATTTACCCTCATAAGTGAGCCGTTTAAGAAAAAAAATGCTAACTCGGTTTTAGTTTTACTCGACAGTTTTTTAAGGTTGATCCTAAAAAAAAACGCGTTCTTACGCCTAAGCGAAGCCCAAATAACAACCCAAACTTTTTCGGCACAGCTATTTGATAAATTGTAAGATTTTTTCAGGCTTCGCTTAGGCTTAGGAACGTGAGGGCTTAACCTTAGAAAAGCTGTCGAGTAAAATTAGCCGAGAAAAAACGTAATATTTAAAAAAAGATTAAATTTTATTGGGTCCTTAATCAAATTTTTAATGAGCCCTCCCGTCCGTAATAGCCGAATACTTGCAGTGATATACCTTTGTCAACGAAAATTTATTCTATCTGGTATAACCCCTTTCCAACTGAAATATCATTGTTGCGCTATTGATATATATGTGTATAAATTCAAAGCTTTAAGAGGGGGAGCAAAGTAAAAAAAATTGGGCTGGATATGGTAACTAAACCCCGATCACTTACCTTACTACCTTACCTATATTTTTGTATACGTTGTTAAAAACTGAGTGTTAGCGTTCAGTTTTACTTTAGTCCGAGTACCTAACATTAAGTATTAACTGGGAAAGAAAATTAAATTATTGTATTAAATACTTCATCCATAGTAGCAAAGTCACCAGATAAAAAATAAATAGTTCAGTTGTCAACGACATTTAGAAAGTGCAAAACGAAGTGGTGTTTTTTAAAAGTCACTTCACAAAAGCTGATGAAAAAAATAACTATAGTTTGGGTTTTTAACCACATTTCAAGGAGTGAACTTTTATTGTTAAACGTATTTTTATAATTTTTTCGGAAAAATTCAAAATTTAATGATAAAGTCACTTTTTTTATATAGCTGAAGCGGTCCGGCGATGGATCGATGGATTAATTCCATATTGCCGCCTGCCACCCTATATCAACACTGTTGTTAATGTAGAATGTTAGTCAAGGCCCCACCCCTATCAGAGGATTTTAGGGAGCAGATGTGAGTTTTACATTTTGTATGAGAATAATATATAATAATAATAATAATGAAAAGGAAACAAAAAAAACCAAAAGAAACAAATTGTAAACTAAGGTAAATTAAAGAATAATGTGATGGTTAGATAGTATAAAAAGATCGAAGAAATGGAAGTAAGAGAATATATATAAGCGTGTAGGTTGAGATTACACTATTTAAAGGTTATTTAAAGGTGATTTAAAGGTGATTTTACCTTATTCCAATCGGTTTGTTTGTTTGAGAAATTGGTTTGTCAAACTTTTCAACTGAAAATACTGTTACATGTTGTGCGCTGTGCCTCGCTCTCCTTGTCTAATACTCGTTTGTTTGTTTTACAATTACAAAAAAACGTATTAAGTGGGTGAAAGTTGATAGAAACGTATTAAGTGTTTCACACACTGTGTTTTTTATTCATTGGAGTAAAAATTTTTGTCACTTTTCCACCTTGACAATAAAGCCATGGTGTTGATATAGTTTATCATAGTAAGTAGTAACTATACTACTTTTACAATTTTATCAATTCCCAGCAATACATGGTATTATATGGTACTCGTTCAGTTACGTATATTGCTGGGAAAGGATTTTTTGTCGAACATTCCGAAAAAACAAGGATGAATAAATTGAAAATTTGCTATTTTTTAGCTTTTTGACTAAAGAATGGACGATACCCGATTTAAATCCCTAATCTTCAGCCTGAATACTTTCCTGACTGCTTTTACCATCACCTTTATTTTTACTTTATAACCAACATAAGGCGTCATATATTTAAAACATCAACACCACGGTAGTTGTTACACCTCTCCAAAAAAATTGGAGCTTACAGTCTTTCAATCTAAACTAAATTAAAATTGGAGTCACACGTTCATGCCCCGCTCTTCCGAGCTGACCTTAATTATAATTTGTCGATTTACGCCACAGCAAAACGGGAAGGCAAAAGGACGTGCTTCGTCCAAAAAATGTAACATATGATATATGAGGACGAACTAATTGGGTTTTTCATCAATGCAATTCTAAACCTTTTGCGATTTTAAGCTTTTTTAGATAAAAAAATTGGCGATGGAGGACTGATTCTGTAATCTCCGTTCTCACCGACTGATGTGCTTTATTGCACCTATTGAATTTATTTTCTAATGCCTATTTATTTAGGGCGTTGTATTGTTGGAACATCAACACAACGGAAGTTGTGTTCTTTGGATTTTTCTTGAAGATTTGACTGTTATTATTTAAAAATAAAGTATAAATGGTTCTTAAAGTTTAAAATTAAAAAATGCAACAGATACCAAAAAGGAAAATGAACGAACCCTCTATGCGCATACCTCTCGCACAACCTAAGTATCCAGGCGTTGGTGATCCAAAGGGAGGCAGTAAAAACCAAGAGGACGGTGCCAGGACATAGTGTCATCAGCGTCTTCAGCACGAACCTGGCGTTGAAGTTGACGCGGTTGAGAGCACCGATGCTTCTGGAGGAGGCGTCTGTGAACAGTCTGCTGTGAAGTAGCATCACTCGCCCCACTAGATAAAGTCTGAGAAACATGGGAATGGATAGAACGACGTCGATCGGAACCTCGGTGGCGGTCACCGTCTCCCCGTCCGCGTGTATTGTGACCCAAGTGAAGGTGAAGTAGCCGGGGATGGGGCAGATGCAGCACACGCTCAGCTCCAGTACGATCTGGCACACGCGCCGCGTGGTCATCGCGATGCGCCAGTCCTCGGCGCTGTTGTCGTTCATGAACAACTGAAACAGAGGACTATAAACTTTGTTCCATTACACAAAATCACTTGTTTTTATAAAAGCAAATTTCTTCCCACGTTCCGATTATTCGCGTAAAAAAACTTAAAAGGACAGTCTTTTAAATGATTGAACTTTTTAAAACCTAATTTTTACCGGTCAAACAAACTTTAAAATATCACTACACTAGTGTTTTCAGATTCCTAAAAAGATAATAACTTTTCTTATTTTATTAAATTTTTGAGATATTGCAGTTTAAGCATCAAACGTTCAAACATTTAAAATAAATTTTAAAAATCCGGATTATTTGGAAAACTGCATTTTAAAGCAAAATAAAATTTTATGAAAATCCGTGAAAGGTGATTTGGTTTAAATAAAAACTATTATTATTATATTCGTTTCTGGTATTTTATACAGGAAAACAAGTTCTGAACAATACTTACGAAAAAAGTTAAAAAGACATAATCAAAAATTGCAATCTTGTTGAAGTTACTTTAAACGAGGTTATTCTTGCAGTAATTACCACGTGAAGATTATCTAGATTCTTTTTGCGCTAGGAAACATTCTTACATAAATCCTCTGGATGAAGTGCAGCCAATTCAAACTTGGCAAAAAAAATCTTATTTTGCGAAGATCATAAGAAGATAAATTAATTCTGTAAAAATTTGCTCTAAATTCTTAAGCAGATCGTAGACAATGTTTAACTGTGGTTAGCTGATATTTTTTTAATTTTTCAAAATCTATTTTTGCGTCCTCATTGATAAGAAATGACATATGGCTATATATCTAAAAATTTAAATACAAGTCCTAATTTCTTCGGTGTTATTCAAATAATTTGTGTTCAAAAAAAGTTTCCAGGTCCTCTCTAGTACTTTTGTATAGAAATCTTCGCACTTTCTACTCAAAACAAAAATTACTTCTAAGCATTTTTCTATGATATTTTTAATTTGAACTTTTTGAGTCAATAGTATTTATGCTTCTTAATCCAAAAGCTTCTTAACCCTTTCCCGTAATCGCGTTTTCCCCGATTACCACATTGAAACCTTCGTACCATCGCGGTAAAATCTCTTTTTTACGGTGTTGGTATTTTTCTCTAACCATTGTGGTGCGCAAACTCTACCGCAGTAACTCTACAGATCACCTAGATCGGACTTAAGTGGTACCTAATACATTGTATCTGTGAATAACATTTTGCATATTGCAACCGTCCAGATTTAACCATTTTAATTCGCTCATTCACTGTGCACTAATCACACATAAAGTATTACGTACCACCTCGGTATGACCTAAGGTGATACCTAAAGTTTACCGCGTTGAAGTATACATACCAAAATGGTTAGACGAAGATACCACCACTGTGAAACGAAGGTGTCATCGCGGTGGTACGAAGGTTTTATTGTAGTCCCCGGGAAAAAGGCAATCAAACAAACGCGTTAAATATTTGCCATGTCTATTTAAAAAATCAAAAAATATTTTGTATATAATTGTATGCACGGAAATTATTCACTACCACTGGAAATTAAAAACATTAACATGTTTATTTAAGTGATTACCCACGCCGAAGGTATGTCGAATAGTTAAAAAGTTTTCAACGAAAAGTTTTTATTCACGAAAAATTTAGAATTAAAGTTTTTATCAAGCCAAAACATCAAACTCAAACACAAACAAAAATATATAAGTTTTATATACACCAGATTACGGTTGAACAATCAATAATTTTAATTAATATAAAAATAACGAATGATTTAAAGTTGTTGTTTTAGATTTCTTGTTAAGGCAGAAGTTGTAATGCCACTGGCACACGGCGATAACTTGCAATATTAACTCACAGAGTTAACTACAAAGTAAAAAAATTTAAACAGAAAACTGTTTATGTTACAAATAAACCTTATTTTAACAATTTTGTGGCAAAATAATTGTTTTGAAACAGAAATTAAACAGCAAAAATTATTTCTGATTTTTGTATATATAGTAAAAAATCACATATATGTTTTAATAGGTTAACCGCAATGTTTTTATACTTTTTTATGAGATCAGCCAATCGTAATTTTTTTATATTTGGAGTTATTTTCTGCAAAAATATAATAGTTTTCTTTATTTAATCAATAGAAATCTTAAAATATTTCGTTTTTCATAATAGTTAAATTTACAATGTATTGATAATAGGGCCAAATATTTCTTACAATGATAAACTACCAGAGTTCTTTGAAATTAGAACTAACCTTTGCAAATTTATTACTACGTCGGATCCAAAATATAAATAATTTCGCTTTTACGTTAAACTTTAAAGTAATAGATTAATGGCAGATCAAAAAACTGCTTCAAGCTACAAAACCTATATGTTTTTTTCAATTGCTTATTTTTTAATGATTTTCTGGCACAGTACACGATTAGACAAAAAGTGTACCAAATATATTGCGGTTAAAATTTCTTATAAGTGCACATAATTTGACAACAATAAAATTCTTTGGTTGAGAACCGCACGTCGTTAAATCGACGACCCTTCTTACTTCTAGCCCTACCCTCGCTAATCAGTAATTTTAAAACTTTTTATAATGACAAATATAGGAGGAATCAAGTATTAAAAAGATTTAATGTATGTAATTAGTTACAATGAACCTACCTAGCATAAAAAAATTGGGTCTGCGGTTTCAACACGGAACAAAGTTTTTCTCATATTAATGTTTTTCATTCTAATAATTTTAAACTGGAAGTACTACAAATAATAAAACATATAATAACAGGATTTAGCGGCTTTTTTGCATTAAATTAAAGGCATTACAAAATGTTTGTTTTTCTGATTAATCCAAAAAAATTTACATATGAAAAACCTTAGTTAAGCAAAAAATAGCTTTAAACAATGGCGAAAATTTCGCAAAAAACGCCTGAAATTGTTTTAATATTGTTATAAAATCTCTGGTCCTTAATAAAATTGGGTACAAATTATTTATTTCATAACGAATTTTGATTTCGTGGCGGGACCGCGGACCCAAAATTTCGTTATGCCATACTGAGAATTACCTATACTGTGGAGATTACAAACGTGGAAATAAAAAGAACTCATAATATTGAACAGACTAAATAAAAAGGTAGTTTGTGCATTTAAATAAAAAATCCATCCGGATATTATTATTATATTATGAACATTAAAACAAAACTCCCTATCAGAAGACGACAAAATATAGTTAATAATAAATTCATAACAAATTTTAAAAAAAATTTGGCGCTTTTTTTGCTTTATGAACTGATAGTTTTTTAGGTGCTTAATTTAAATTATGATATTTATTTTTTTTTTTTTCCGTTGTGAAAAAAAATAAAAAAAAAAATATATATTTTTTCTAGCAAAAGACAAAACAAAGTTTCGAAAAAAAAGCCTTATATTAAATGGAATAGTATAAAGCTACATAAGTCTAAAAACTAAATGCCAGAAAAGACTGAAACAAGTCTCTTTAAAACCTGTAAATTAATAACAGATTTTGTGAAATTTTTAGAAAAACAAAACCGAATAAAAACAATACGTGTAAAAGCTTTAGTTTGCGTTTTTTAACTAATAATAAAATTTAATTCATATAAATTTCTCTCAAAGTGAATTAAATTTTACATGAGTTAACCAGCTGTAAATACCATAGTATTAGTTGAGTTACACGTCGTCAAAACGATACAAAAAAAGTATAACGCAAGCGTCACAGTAACCATGAAAAATTTCTGTCAAAATAAGTTATCGCATTGCGCATTAAATTTTGTAATTTATCATTATTTTCGTATAAAGCAAAACATACCGCCATATTAACAGCTTTTTAAAATCAAATATCAAGTTCTAAGTCCGAAAAACATTGAAAAATTCAGATTTAATATAAGGCGACTTTTAATTTAACAAATACATTGACAGCTAATTTGTTTTATGTAATAAATAGAAACATTAAAGAAAAAGTCGCCTTATATTAAATCTGAATTTTTCAATGTTTTTCGGACTTAGAACTTGATATTTGATTTTAAAAAGCTGTTAATATGGCGGTATGTTTTGCTTTATACGAAAATAATGATAAATTACAAAATTTAATGCGCAATGCGATAACTTATTTTGACAGAAATTTTTCATGGTTACTGTGACGCTTGCGTTATACTTTTTTTGTATCGTTTTGACGACGTGTAACTCAACTAATACTATGGTATTTACAGCTGGTTAACTCATGTAAAATTTAATTCACTTTGAGAGAAATTTATATGAATTAAATTTTATTATTAGTTAAAAAACGCAAACTAAAGCTTTTACACGTATTGTTTTTATTCGGTTTTGTTTTTCTAAAAATTTCACAAAATCTGTTATTAATTTACAGGTTTTAAAGAGACTTGTTTCAGTCTTTTCTGGCATTTAGTTTTTAGACTTATGTAGCTTTATACTATTCCATTTAATATAAGGCTTTTTTTTCGAAACTTTGTTTCGTCTTTTGCTAGAATTTCCGCCTTTTAATGCATTGAATTCAATGTCATTTATTAAAGATATAAAACATTAAAAAATTTACTCATTTTAAAAAAACGTCATGGTCTTCTCATGATATGAATACAATTATTTTCATATCCAAAACTTCAATGTAATTTTAAGCAGTATACTATACAAAAATTAAGTCTGGGTAACTCCGTAAAATTGTATGGAACCTGAAAGAACCATATAAAATAGTGTGTTTTTTTTCTGTTTAAATTTTTTTAGTTAGACCTGATTTAATCACTTTTTTGGAAATTAGCTTTATTTGGAGTTTTGTTTTGTGCTTGATTTTTCTAGATTGATGGTTTATTTTTAAACAACAAAACCACACCATTGTAAATGGTTTTTCCAGGTTCCATACAATTTTACGAGGTTACCCAGACTAGTCTTTTCTCGCATTAAATTTTTGAAGTGATTGTAGCTTCATAGTAATCCATATAAAAAAGAGTTTTTTCTGTTTCGATTTTGATAAATTTCCGTCTATTGAAACATTGTACCCCGCAGCGCTCACACGTCACCCAAGATTTATTTCATTTTATTTTTTTTAAATATTTTTATTGTTGCCATATGGCTGCTAATTAGTGGTAAGAATATTTTTTCGCTCTTTCCGTTGAAAATTAATAATTTTTATAAAAAGGTAAGGAATCATAATTTAAACCAAAAAAATAACCACAAGAGAATGTGTATTACTGAATGAAGTTACTTAATATGTAATTCAGTAAGGAAAAAAGTGTCACACAAGTACCCCAGTACCTAATGCGTAACTTAGAAAAAAACTGGTCGTTTTTCACATGAACAGAGGTTTAACTACGGGCAATAGAGCATATTCGAGAATGAAATTCAGGTGCGGGGGCAATTTAGCATCTACGTGCAAAAAATCAGCTCCAAATATTCACCACAGGAAAAGTTTTATTCGAGAATGAAATTCAGGTGCGGGGGCATTCTAGACATCTACGTGCAAAAAAAATCAGCTCCAAAATATTCACGATATAAAAAATTTTTGGGGGGACCCCAAAAAAAAAAAAAAAAAAAAACAAAAAAAGTTAAGCAAATTAAGCTTTTTAGTATGAAATTCAGGTATGTTTAGCAAAAGTTTTTGAAGGTTTTTAATATCAGAAAAATATGGGTAATATTTTAGTTAATTAAAATGTTTAGATTTTTAATTGGCTAAAAAACTATTAAAGGTTTTGTTGATTTCGATGACGCCATCAAGAGCTGTTAACTGCGCGAGTGACTTAACCCATTTAGATATTGCGCTTTTAATTTTGCTGCTTTGATTGATGTTGTGGATTGAATATGATGATGGCTTGGAGAGAATTTTTGAGCTTTTATGATGTTGTTTTTTGCATATGAGCAATATTTTGATTTTATATTTTATTTTTGTGTGGTAATAGCTTTTTGTCTATAAATTTTTCTGTTATAATTTATTTAGTTTATATAATTAAGAAAAGTTTAAACAATAGTCTAAATTGGAAATTGAAAAAAAAGGTCACTGTAATTTTAGACAGTTTTTAAATTATATATTTTTTCGTTAATAGTTGTTTCTTATTCTTAAAACATAAATCTTGTTGTTTTAAGTAAATAAAAGTGGGGTTTCACTGTTAAAATAGAAGCAAAGATGATTTTTTTCAGTTTTTGTTTATTCAAATAATTTACAAATTTTCTGTCCAAATTTGCCGAGTTGAAATAATCCTTATTATAAAGTTTTTTTTGCAAGGCTATTTTCTACGTTTTAAAAGTTCAATGCATTATTCTTACGAAATGCAAAAGTTTGCGTACTGCTCGGGTTTTTTTTAATTGAAAGCAGTTCCCCGCTTTCAAATCAAACCGTGTAGTATAAAATTTATAGCGCGTAGTTTAATTGGAATATTAGATCAAAAAATTTTAACAGTTTTTTAAAACTCTAAACTCTACATTTATCAAAGTTTTTTTTTTGCTAAAACTGCCGTTAATGCAACGTTAAAATTAATGAGCCATCGACTAGACGCTATTTGAACCTGCAGCCGTCTCTTATGACGCAAACCACTACTTGACTTGACGTTTACATAGACATCCAAACTCCATTTACAGAATAATATAAATTGATAGAACCTTCTTAAAGACCAATTAATCTGTTGCTGAAATACAAACCCTTAAAATTCTAGTGTTGTTGGCAGTGTATTTTAGGGGAAAAACAAATCAAATAATATTTTTTACGAGCGATAGGGCAGACGGGGCTAAGAACGGCAACGACATAAAACCAATTATTGTTGGCGGTCTGCTCGTTAGATTTAAATTACATAAAAATATTCGTTGTTACCGCTAAGCTTTTGAGCTATTGGGCATGTGAAAAATTTTATAATAAAAAATAAACAAAATTGAATTAAAATTAAACATGAGAGTAATCACAAAACATAACTGACAAAATCTAACACTGTTTTGTTATGAACACAAGTATAATTCAATGGAAAATAAAGATACTCTGAATTTTTTGCAATTTTTATGAAATAGCATTTTATTACTGTTTTTTAGTAATGTTTTTCATGTTTATATTCTAAAAAATATATAAATAAAACACAAAAATAAAAATTCATCATATTATTTTATATTGATATGAGCAAAATTCTAAATTTTTAGCACAAATTTAACTGCAATATAAAATAAAACGTAATTTACTGTTTGAGACATTCCAAATTATAAGTAGACTCCATGAAAATTTTCCAGAATCAAAAGATGATTTAGTTATACATCAAAATTAATTGAAATTTGTAGTTCCAATATATTATTGTAACCTTGACGGTTTTTTAGAACAAATTATTATCAATATAAAATCCTAATTTGGGCTTAAATAAAAATAGCTTTTGAGGAATTTGCGCACTTTTCTTCGTTTTTCAATGGTTCTTATGTTAGATAAGCATACCAAGAAGAAATTTACTTTTAAGATAATACGAGCATTTCAAAATAATACTAATCTAATTAAGAATAATACACCAAAAATACGTTTAAAATGTTATATATTAAAATACCATAAAAATAATAAAAATATTAATTTTTCTTTTTACCTGGATTTCCAGTATATGAAATCGAAATATTAAACCACAAAGCACCAGCGTACTGCACAAAATTAGGCTTTTTAGCACATAACTGTAGGATGATGTCTAAAAAACAAATGAAATAAATAGATGTTGTAAATAAGGTTAGCAAGTCTTGAATGTGTTTTAAACCTGTAATACTTTGGTTTAATTTTAACTAAACAAAAACTAGCCCGAGTGAATTTCCATTTTTTTATTATATATTTTTTTATTTTTTTTTTAATTTTTAAAAAAATATAATTATTAAAACGACAAATTATTTGCAGCAAAAGCTCTTAAATATTATGACAATTAAAGTTAAAAATAATTGTGAAATTGACTTTTTCATGCTCTGGTTCATAACCAAACCAAACCAAATCAACAAAATTAAAGTTTTAAATCTTTCATGATTTCGAATTTAAAATTAAAAATAAAATAATAAAAATATATTCTTGGAGTTGGAGCTATATGTTTTAATTATAAACAAATTAATCCTGGCTGACCTCGCAATCTGCAGTATTGAATCGATTTTTTAACAACTAAACAATTTAAAGTTTTGATCAAAATTTTTTTAATATTAAAGATTAAAAAGTTTATTTTAGCGATTATCTGTCAAATAACTTAATTTGACACAAAAATACAAATTCTTTAAGAGCAAAAGTTGAATATATTTTAATTTTGTAAAAAAGCGGGAATTAAAAAAATTCTGCGTTCCAAATGGTTTTGTTTTTAAAAGACGTCAACCGCGCGATTTTAATTGGCCCTCTCATGTCCCCCATCTAAACTTATGAGGTCACCCAGAAATAATTTAACCGTAATTGAAACCCAGAGCCTATAAATCTTAATTTTTTCATTAGTATTGATCGCATACAAATAATTTTTTACTTAAATAAATTTGTTATTGATGTGAAATTCAAGGATTAATCCCCAATTAAAGTATAAAAGTGATAGTTGACCATGTGAATTTGGTTGTTTTAAACAAAACATCAACAGTTCCTTTTTTAATCAGTTTAAGCTTAAAATTTGTATTAACTAAGCAAATTACATGTGTTTAATGCATTGTATTTTAATTTAATGTCATATAGCGACACTTAATTTAAATGTTTCCCCCTAGGTTTAAATCATAAACTTAATTATTAATTTCCGTACTATAAATATAGTTTTGAATTTCTGGAGATGTCTATAATATAAAACACTTGAATTCGTTTTGTTTTTAATTTTATTATAAAATTGTATAGGTTTTATTTTATTAGATATGGATATTATTTTCAAGTTTTTTAATATTCATTGGCAACAAAATATTGAACCCGAGATTTACCATTTCAATAAAAAATATTTTTAAAAGCCTTTGTTTCAGGGAACCTTCGATAAATTTGATTTCAGAAATTAACACTTTTCTTCTTGTTGAAAGAGTATATTTTTGCCACATTTTCTTTGTGCAAGCTTATAAATCATTTTTATTTCATTTGTTTTTAGACATCATCCTACAGTTATGTGCTAAAAAGCCTAATTTTGTGCAGTACGCTGGTGCTTTGTGGTTTAATATTTCGATTTCATATACTGGAAATCCAGGTAAAAAGAAAAATTAATATTTTTATTATTTTGAATTATTTTTATGGTATTTTAATATATAACATTTTAAACATATTTTTGGTGTATTATTCTTAATTAGATTAGTATTATTTTTGAAATGCTCGTATTATCTTAAAAGTAAATTTCTTCTTGGTATGCTTATCTAACATAAGAACCATTGAAAAACGAAGAAAATTGCGCAAATTCCTCAAGAGCTATTTTTATTTAAGCCCAAATTAGGATTTTATATTGAAATAATTTGTTCTAAAAAACCGTCAAGGTTATAATAATATATTGGGACTACAAATTTCAATTAATTTTGATATATAACTAAATCATCTTTTGATTCTGGAAAATTTTCATGGAGTCTACTTATAATTTGGAATGACTCAAACAGTAAATTACGTTTTATTTTATATTGCAGTTAAATTTGTGCTAAAAATTTAGAATTTTGCTCATATCAATATAAAATAATATGATGAATTTTTATTTTTGTGTTTTATTTATATATTTTTTAGAATATAAACATGAAAAACATTACTAAAAAACAGTAATAAAATGCTATTTCATAAAAATTGCAAAAAATTCAGAGTATCTTTATTTTCCATTGAATTATACTTGTGTTCATAACAAAACAGTTTTAGATTTTGTCAGTTATGTTTTGTGATTACTCCCATGTTTAATTTTAATTCAATTTTGTTTATTTTTTTATTATAAAATTTTTCAAATGCCCAATAGCTCAAAAGCTTAGCGGTAACAACGAATATTTTTATGTAATTTAAATCTAACTAGCAGACTGCTAACAATAATTGTTTTATGTTGTTGCCGTTCTTAGCCCGTTGTGCCCATTGTTGAAAAATATTATTTGATTTAATTTCCTAAAACACACTGCCAACAACACTAGAATTTTAAGGGTTTGTATTTCAGCAACAGATTAATTGGTCTTTAAGAAGGTTCTACCAATTTATATTATTCTGTAAATGGAGTTTGGTTGTCTATGTAAACGTCAAGTCAAGTAGTGGTTTGCGTCATAAGAGACGGCTGCAGGTTCAAATAGCGTCTAGTCGATGGCTCATTAATTTTAACGTTGCATTAACGGCAGTTTTAGCAAAAAAAAAACTTTGATAAATGTAGAGTTTAGAGTTTTAAAAAACTGTTAAAATTTTTTGATCTAATATTCCAATTAAACTACACGCTATAAATTTTATACTACACGGTTTGATTTGAAAGCGGGGAACTGCTTTGAATTAAAAAAAAACCCGAGCAGTACGCAAACTTTTGCATTTCGTAAGAATAATGCATTGAACTTTTAAAACGTAGAAAATAACCTTGCAAAAAAAACTTTATAATAAGAATTATTTAACCTCGGCAAATTTGGACAGAAAATTTGTAAATTATTTGAATAAACAAAAACTGAAAAAAATCATCTTTGCTTCTATTTTAACAGTAAAACCCCACTTTTATTTACTTAAAACAACAAGATTTATGTTTTAGGAATAAGAAACCACTATTAACGAAAAAAATGTCAATTTAAAAACTGTCTAAAATTGCAGTGAGCTTTTTTTCAATTTCCAATTTAGACTATTTGTTTAAACTTTTTCTGTACATATAAACATGTTAAAGTTGAAATTTATTTTTTAACAGAAAAATGTTTATAGACGATTTTAAAATGCTAGTTTACCACACATAAAATAAAATATAAAATCGAAAATATTTTTTTGCTTCATATGGCAATAAAATTCTAACAATGTGTGGTCATCAAATATTTTGCGGTCATATGTTGTGTTTAAATTTCTTCTCGCTTTAAAATGTATTTATGCCGTTTTCATTTCATTTTTTTATCTAATTTGATATCGAATCCTGATATCGCATTTTCAACATCTAAGTAATGTCATAGTAATGCATTTGCTATTAAAATTATGATTTTTGTATTTATCAGGGAAGAGCGCGGAGCGCTCTTTCCCTTATATTAAATGGGTTAAGTCACTGCGCGGTT
>JASAMX010002681.1:0-19944 GCA_030248175.1 Microlaimidae sp. YZB2_3 | reverse complement strand
TTATAAAATAAAGATTTAGCAATTAGCATAAAACTACTGCTCACCTCAAAATAAAACATAACAAGAAATGGGCAAGGGATCTACAATGCATACATTTTATACTACTCATCTCAAACCAAGATAACGCAAAATGAGTAAAATCTAGAATTTGTATAAAACCCACTGTCTTATTCTAGAACAGAAGATAGCGCAAAGTGGGCAGAAAATTTAGGAATTTGCATAATATTACTGCTTATGTACCTCAAAACAATACTATAACAGGCAGTAAATCTGAGAATTTTGTATAAAACTATTGCTTATTTTAAGATAACGCGAATGGGTGAAAAGTCTGAGCATTTGCATAAGACTACAGATCATCCCCAAAATAGAAGATAACGCAAAATAGCTGAATACATAATCAATAATACAGTTCCTCGTTTTAAAAACACCAAGGCTGTACACAAAAACTAAAAGTACCTTATTACTCATTGTAAGAATAGTGCAGAGCCAAGCTTTTCAATTTTATTTTTATTTTCCCCCTATTATTTTCCTGTCATTTAAAAACAACAATTGCAATTCCACAAGAACGTTTAATGGGCTGGCAATTTCTGATGACATTTTAATACTGAATTTTAAAACTAACATGACTAGACAATGAATCAATAGTATTACCATACATTTTGTTTTATTCACAAATCTGTTATAGCATATGCTAAAAATGGAGTTCATAAAATTTTGATTTATCCAGAAAAAATTACGACTTCTGATCGTTTTGCATCAGGTAAATTTTAGATTGACCTGTCAAAATCTTATATTTTGTTTTTTATTTATTTTTTAATAAACAAAAAGAATAGGTAAACATTGTGGATAAATTATTTTTAACTTCAAATCCTTGAAATTTCATTAACCCAAACGATTAAAACGGAAATTACACCTTCCTTCATCTTTTATACAATTTTGCGACTAAAACAGGACTAAAATCCGAAAATAAAAAACTCATTTTTCCCATTAAGTAGTTCTATTGCTTCTATTAAAAGCGCTAAAAATCTTAAAAAAATTAGTTTATAAAACTGGAATTTTACCCTAAAAATATTTTGGAAGTTTTTGCTAATGTACTCCCTAAGCCCATTCCCTTCTTTTTCTCAACCGACTTTTTGGGGTTTTTTTCATTTCAAAAATGTTTTTAAAACAATATTCTATATTACTACAACAACAAGGTATAAATCGTGTACTTTCATCTTCAAAGTTTTTGACCTTTTCTATTAATCCCGAAACTTTTATTTAAAGACAAATTTTAAAGTAAAATTTTACAGAGTGAGATGTTTTTGCATAAATCTGTGAGATGTTTGGCTTATATTATGCTTAACTTGTTTTGTAGACTTTGGAGCCGAAGAAAAATAATACTTGAGTCCTTAGGTTTTTTCAAAACAAAATTACTTATCGATTTTATTTGTTTATTAAGATATAAGTTTTGAGAATTTCAAACTTTCGATTACGAGCTCTCTATTTTCGGCTTAGTTTTATATTTTGGACAAAGTCGAAGTCAAGGTTTTAGTATTTAAAAAGTTGTTGTGATTTTTAACTTTTCTGGGACATTTCTTTTCGACAGAAACCACTTTCTTAACACATAGTTAGTAACTTTTTACGAACAAACTTAATAATGAATTTCTTGAAAAATAACCAGTCAAAAAGTCAGTAATTTTTTAAAAAATTAAAATACAGATGAATTCGTAAAAACAACCAGATATTGATATTCGGTTTTTGCTTATATTTATAGAATAAAACACGGTTACTATCTGCTATCTGCTATCTGCGGTTATTTTACTCTGGGATGAACGGTAAACCACTTATTTGATTGTGCGATCCGCCACCCGCTATCCGCTATCTGCTATCCGAGGTAATTCCGGTGTGAACACACTATCTGCTATCTGCTATCCGCTATCCGCTATCTGCTATCCGTCGGTGTGAACTGGCCTTTAAAGTTATTTCGACGCGGTGTTACGTAAAATTATTGTAAACTGTGTCTACCTTTGTTTGGTCAGAGTTTGCAGACCCAGCGCAAAACGCCTGCCTGGTTCTTGGCCTATTTTGACACGTTAGAAGTGTCAAATAAGTTTAAAAAATTAGCCTTAGCCTGTTATGACATATCCCGCCATAGCGTTTGTTGCATTCAAAGTACAAGCGTTAATAAAAGGCTATTATTTTTTTGCTTTCGTTTCCGGCCTACGATGTACATATTAGATATCAGGCCAGAATCGATTTTGGATGATACGACTTCTCTGCCCATTTAATCAGCATAAAAAGGACCTCGCTCAAAATTTGCCAGTACTTTATGTTTTTGTACATTAACGTAATAATAAAGCACTAATAGGCAAATGGAAAAAGTTGTTTATTCTGAAAAAATTCTGAGGACGAAATGCTCTTTAAAAAAAGATCAAAATCTATTTATCATTGCCAGAAAACACTAAAATTCTAAGTGCGGAAATGAATATAAAAAGTAAAATATATATAAATTAGAAAAATATAACATATACATTGATTGCTAGTACACATTAAGAACCTAATCAGGTTACGTCTTAAGATGTCTTAATTGTGGCCTTCGAGTGATCCAATTAGGGCTTTGTTAATGAAGCTTGTGACTTAAATTTTGTGAATAAGAAGGGAGGTAGGGTCGGGAGGGCCTTAATGAGAGTACTTTAACGTAGTGGGTAAAAACCAATATAGGTGTGTGATGCATTAAATATTCTCATTACTATATTGTGTGCAAAGAAAGTACTTAATAAAAACAACACTGCCTTGATATTTTAATAAAAAACTTTCTTCAAAACATACTATTTTCTAAAAAAAGCCCTTTGAATTCCATTATTTACTTATTATGAGGGGTCGTGCTTGGCTATTTAAGGGGTAAAATTTAAACTAGCGAGAGTATTGTCTGTCTCGGTTTTTTAACGTAATTTTCTTTTTTTCTGTCATTAAAAAAGATAAACATGAACATGTCACCCGGTCCGGCTTTTCCACTCAAAATTAACCACAAAATTTTCCTCGTCCGGAAAATTTTCGTAAGGCGTCAGCCTCGTGAGCCTCACGAGGCTAACTTTTTTCTCGTTCTAAATGTTAGAAGGAAAGCAGCTTCCTTAAATTTACGTT
Source organism: Microlaimidae sp. YZB2_3 (assembly GCA_030248175.1). Classification (NCBI taxonomy): domain Eukaryota; kingdom Metazoa; phylum Nematoda; class Chromadorea; order Desmodorida; family Microlaimidae; species Microlaimidae sp. YZB2_3. The sequence goes on along the minus strand of JASAMX010002681.1, from coordinate 16,818 downwards.
AGCGTTGAAATCTTCGCATAAAGAAAATTGCAATTTGCTTAAATTTTTTTCTTTTAGGAGCCAATTATTTAAACAGCCAAGCCAATCTAAAATTCACTCTTGGCCACACTAAAAGTGATACACTAAAGAAGGTAAAGTACCAACTAAAGTAAATCTACGGCTGGTTTGTGAAGTTTTACAATAAGTAAAAATGAGGACCGTGTAATAATAAATCGACATGTAGTCATTTTACTGCTGATTATAGTAACCGTGTTTTATTCTATAAATATTGCAAAAACCGAATATCAATATCTGGTTGTTTTTACGAATTCATCTATTTTAATTTTTAAAAAAATTACTGAATTTTTGACTGGTTCTTTTTCAAGAAATTCATTATTAAGTTTGTTCGTAAAAAGTTACTAACTATGTTAAGAAAGTGGTTTCTTTGTAGAAAAGAAATGTCCAGAAAAGTTAGAAATCACAACAGACTTTTAAAAATTAAAACCTTGACTTCGACTTTGTCCAAAATATAAAACTAAGCCGAAAATAGAGAGCTCGTAATCAAAAGTTTGAAATTCTCAAAACTTATATCTTAATAAACAAATAAAATCGATAAGTAATTTTGTTTTGGAAAAAACCTAAAAACTAAGTATTATTTACTTAGGGCTCCAAAGTCTACAAACAAGTTAAGCATAATATAAGCCAAACATCTCACAGATTTGTGCCAAACATCTCACTCTGTAAAATTTTACTTAAACATCTGTCTTTAAATAAAAGTTCGTGATATAGAACGGGTCGAAAACTTTGAAGATGAAAATACACGTTTTATACCTTGTTGTTGTAGTAAATTATAGAATACTGTTTTAAAAACATTTTTAAAATGAAAAAAAACCCCAGAAAGTCAGTTAAAAAAAGAAGGAATGGGCTTAAGAAATTCATAGCAAAAACTTAAATCTTTTTAGGGTAAAATTTTCATTTTATAAACTGATTTTTTTAAGATTTTAGCGCTTTAAATAGAAGCGATCAAACTCTTAATGGAAAAATGAGTTTTTTATTTCAATATAGTCCTGTTTTGGTGGCAAAATTGTATAAAAGATGAAGGAAGGTGTAATTTCCGTTTTAATCGTTTGGTTAATGAAATTTCAAGGATTGAATTAAAAACATTGTCCGCAAGGTGTTCCTGTTTTTTGTTTATTAAAAAATCAATAAAAAACAAATATAAGATTTTGACAGGTCAATCTAAAATTTACCTGATGCAAAACGATCAGAAGTCGTAATTTTTTCTGGAATAAATCAAAATTTTATGAACTCCATTTAGCATATGCTATAACAGATTTGTGAATAAAACAAAATGTATGGTAATATTATTGATTCATTGTCTAGTCATGTTAGTTTTAAAATTCAGTATTAAAATGTCATCAGAAATTGCAGCCCATTTGATTGAAGTTCTTTATAAATTGCCAATTATTGTTTTTAAATGACAGGAAAATAATAGGGGGAAAATAAAATAAAATTGAAAAGCTTGGCTATCCACTATTCTTACAATGAGTAATAAGGTTTTTTCCTAGTTTTTGTGTACAGCCTTGGTGTTTTTAAAACAAGGAACTGTATTATTGATTATGTATTCAGCTATTTTGCGTTATCTTCTATTTCGAGATAATCTGTAGTCTTATGCAAATGCTCAGAGTTTTCGCCCATTTCGCGTTATCTTAAAATAAGCAATAGTTTTATACAAATTCTCAGATTTCTGCCTGTTATAGTATCTCTTGTTTTGAGGTACATAAGCAGTAATATTATGCAAATTCCTAAATTTTCTGCCCACTTTGCGCTATCTTCTGTTCTAAGATGAGCAGTAGTTTTATACAAATTCTCAGATTTTTTACTCATTTTGCGTTATCTTGGTTTGAGATGAGTAGTATAAATGTATGCAGTCTCAGATCCCTTGCCCATTTCTTGTTATGTTTTATTTTGAGGTGAGCAGTAGTTTTATGCTAATTGCTAAATCTTATTTTTATAAAATATTCATCGCTATAGAATTATTTGCAATAATGTCCCTTCCTACTCGCTGCACGATGCTCAAATAAAAGGCAGTAAATAAACAAAACGAACAACAAAAGAAAATGCTTTTATTTGCTTCTGAGTATAATCGAAAAAAAACATGCGCTAGAGTTAGACACAGTGAGTTGTGTTTAATCGTCAGAAAAACTCTCTTGACCAATGTCGATTAAACGAATCGGAATAGATTTGCAAATAAATTTGTTGAGTTATTTAATTATCGAAATTTGGTTACATTTTCGACTCACAAATAACAATAAATAAACCGATGTAGTAATATATAAGATTTATCATGCTCCGGAGCTCCGGCCATTAAAAGTGAAAGAAGCTCCAGAGCTCCGCCTTCTAAATGAGCGATTTTAAACTTATTGTGGCGAGCTGATAAGTCATTGGTATTTTTTTAAATTAAAAATGGATAAACTACGATTAACAAAACAATGGGTAACGCAAGCCCACAATGAAATTTCTATAACGCCTTTAATGGACTACTCCTTTAAAACAAAATCTATCTACCCCAAATTAAATGTTTATTGTTTCTGCAGACCAAACCAAAAACATATATGAATAAAATTAATGGGTTTAGTGCCAGAGCAGTTGTATGACAGGGTGTTATAAATGAATTTGATTTTTTAGAGCGGTTCTTGGGGAATTGAAGAAAACCCTGAATGAGTAGTGTCACAAATCATAATCTTATAAAGCCCTAAATGGACTACTCCTTTAATACAAAAAATAACTATACCTACATAAAATTATTTAGGTGTCTCCATATGAATTTAACAACATGATGGGGGCTATATAGGAATTTGATTTGTGATATAAAAAAAGCATAAAAAATCTTCTGCTGAAAATAAGAAGAAATAATATGCTTTCAAAAAATTTGGCGTTTAAAATTCTGGATTGAACGGATGTTTTTTGACGTTAGTGTTTGTTTAGAAACTTTTATCAATATATATGCATGTAACGTTTTGTGCAAAAGTTTGTAATGTTTTTTAAAATCTCATTTTTGAATAAACAAATCTGTTTTTAAAAATGCTACCGTGCGGGGGGGGGTAGAGAGGAGAACGGGAAGTAAAAGATGAAATGCGGAAGAAACACTACAGGAGGCCTTTGAATGCGGGAAGAATTACATATTGATTTTTTACTTCCAGGGTGCAATAACTGAACGCTGCGGAGAAAACAGGGGAATTGAAAAAAATCCTGGGAGGCATGCCATATCGGCCCAACCCAAAGTTAATAGGCTTATTATAAGCTCAATAATGGTTTTTTTTGCACAAACAAATGCTTAAAAGATTGCTTGTGGCGCCTAGAATACATTTTTGGCATTTAACGCATCATAAAAAAAATTGAGCGAGCCGATTTCGCTCAAACTTTCAGAAAAAACTCAGAAAAGTATGTTTTAACAGCATACCAAGCGGCGTTTCTTATCTTGTACTAATAAAAAAGTTTTGTTTTTTTTGGAACCAGGTTTTTTCACCGCATCGGCTGTAGTGATGACGTCATTGAAAAACATTTTTTCCTAACCTTTTCAAAAGATAGCCAAGAGTCTAAGCTATGCTTCCATATATGTCCCGCACAAATTCTAAACTCTGTTATGGATATATAACATTTCAAAGTTCGAGTTTTGTCGCCAGTCCGCATCATTTTTGTATAGACTATAATTTGCAAGAGGATCACAAAAATTCCTATGCTGTTTTGAAAACCTCAACTTTCTTTTTGAAGTTTTTTTCTTGTTATACTGTCATAAATGTAAAGGTCACCCAAATCGGTGCACCTCACTTGATTTTTGGCATTTGGTGTGTTTTGCAATACTTTTTAATATCACTGATCATTAGGGCTTGGGCAGCTTTTTGATCATACGTCATAATGGGCCTGAAATAAATGCTCTAAAATTTTCGTCTTTTAGTTTGCTGCCTAAACGGGTTAGTTTGTTTCGCACACAAATGCTGGCAAACTTGATTTTCAATAGTCTGGATCTTATCAATCCATCGTTATTAGGACCTATATGAAAGTGGTCCTCCACCTCTACGACTTGTTGATCACCTGTCAGCTTGGCAACAAGATCATTTACATTAGTGGAGTCCATTCTGTTTTCGGAAAGTTTGGTAAACACAGCAACTGTCCGTGCTCTCGCTTGGCGTCAAGCTTTGCTATATGGTTTTCAAATTGTTCAAATAGCACTGGCACCAGCTGCTCGACCGCCTGGAAACAGAGATTCTCAATTATCGCAGGGAATTTCAGGGGTAAAAAACTGGGACGACTCCTTCAGCTTTTAAACACGCTCCTCCAACTGTCCCTTTTAAGCCATCCATTTCAACCGCTTTGCATCTCGTTCAGACGCATTGTTGCGAAGAACATTGATTTTGGTGGAATTAAACTGCTTTCGGGTTGGCATCATTCCAACTTTTATGTTAATGATCTGCCAATAAAAAATGCAAAAAGGTGATTATCTTCCTCCGCCTAAATACGTTTTGGTACCAAAATTAGGCAATTTTAGGGCTTTACAAATGGGTTGCACAAGATGTTTCTAAATAACTCTTTTTCCATAAATATTTTTTTTCTTTAATGTTTTTACTAAAACGTACTAACAATTTTTTTTACTTGTTTTATGATAGAATATACATAAAAAACGTTTAACGGTGAAGGTGCAGCTGTATGGGTGTTTTTATGTTTTGGTTTTTTTTATTTGTGTGTTTTATTTAGTTAATCGCGGGTAATATAATGCGCAGATATTATGTAAAATAATCATTGTATAAACTTTTAATTTAATTAATGGTCTCTAGCAAAAAAAATGCACCTTTAAGCTGACAACATTCAGCAGAGTTATCGCCACTCTGCTGTACACTGCGGTGTGCATTTTTCTCTGGCTATGCTATAGACGGCTTAACCTCGCAAACACAAGCACAATGTTTTAGGTGACACTTTTGTTAATACCAAGAATATATAACACAAGAGAATGTCCGACTGTACACTAATTTTTTGACCAAAATTTTGCGAAAAAAGTCGCGCTTTTGAATTTGTGTGCAACTTTTCTCGCAAAAATCCGCCATTTTCTGCTAGTTTTTCCGCGCTGCAATTTTTAACACAGTGTTAGTTTTCTTGCAATGAAGACTGCGACTTCTTTCGCACTCTATGCTGCTTTAAAGGTTCCCAGAAATTTTTTCTTTGCAATACGTCTTTCAAAATCTCATTATTTACAACTCATCTTCAGAAAACTCATCTTTTAAACATCTCGTCTTTGAAAAACTCGTCTTTTGGATGCGATTTTGTAAACGCACTTCTCAAAAGAGATCAAGTTTCTCCTATTTCTATTTAGTTTCTCCTAGGTTTTCACCCACTTACGTTAGAGTGTTTGATCTAAAATGGTGAAACGTGACGCTTATGAGAATGATCAGCTGCGGGCGAGAATTGCTGAGTTGGAGACAGAATGAGACCAACTTCTGCATCGTGTGGAAAAGTTGGAAGCCGCTGGAATAAATGAGGATTCTATCGCCAAGATCTGCTCGCGAGTAATTCAGGACCTCATCCCATGGATGGAGGAACGTATGAAGAAAGCTGAGCTCCAGCGAGAACACTCAACAATGGCAGTTGTTGCTGGTTTGAAAGAGGCGGACACCAAGCAGGAAGACCTGGAAACAGCTAAAACTTTGGTGGAGGAAGCAATCGGCAACAGAGGGGAAGATGTAAATTATAATGTTGTCGATTGCTTCCATATTGATAAAAAAGATATAGCAAGACCCCGCCTGCTAAAGATTGGTTTTTCCAATAATGCCAATCGGAATCGCTTTGTTCGCTCCAATGGAAAATTGCGTAAAACTGAGCTGTTCAATAACGTTTACCTAAGACCCTCCCTTAGCAGTGAACAGCGAAAAGAACAAGTACCTCTGCTGGCCAGAGCCAAAGAACTTCGAAATGTAAATCATAAGATATTTGTTCGATATAGTGACTCTGGTGATCCCTATTTGTTTGATCAAGACAAAAAATGTGTATTAGAAATCAAGAGCTCTCAGGAATTTTCAAAATAGGATAAAATGCAACCCAGTTGCAATTTAGCAAATAAAAAATCAAGCATACAAAAAAAAACCTTAAAAAATTCTATTAATTTAGTATCTTTGAACACAAGATCCATTTTAAATCAGCTTGATGAATTTGAGCTCTTGATTTCTGGTGCAGATACAAATTACTGTTCTACAGATATTGTGCTTGTTCAGGAGTCTTGGCTAAGTCCAGATATCCCAAATCAGCTTATAATTAAGGATTACTCCAACTATAGTATTCTTAGGAAAGATAGGGTTCAAGGCAGAGGGGGTGGTGTGTTTATTTTAATTAAAAAATAGATTAAATACAACAATGTAAAAATTCATGAGAAATATCATAATTTGGAGGTAGTGGCAACAGATCTTAATATTTTAAGTAATAAAATCCTTCTAATAAATGTATACAGGCCAACAAATATTAGAGGTGAAGAGGATTTACTGTTACTAGACTTTATTAAATGCCATTTTACAAATTATACACATACATAAATCCTAATAGGCAATCTAAATTTACCAGGAATCCGTTGATATAGTGAAACCGTAATAAGTAATTTGCAAAATGAGACCAAATATTACAACAAAATTTTTAGAATTAGGTCTATCACAACTTGTTCTTGAACCATCTCGAGGTAAAAATTTCTTGGATTTGGTCTTAACCAATGACCCAGAAATTTTTAATGAAGTCCAACCTGCGGCCAATTTTGGTAACTCAGATCATGCTGTAATTAGTTGCAAAATTAATTTGAATTTGTTTAAAGACAATATCTCCACTAAGACTGACTTTTTGGTACCTGATTTTAAAAATGCTGATTACAAAAGTATTGCTATGCTTCTTGCTGTTTAAGACTGGGATTTAAACTTTAAATATTTTAACACAGTCCAAGAATATTGGGATTGCTTTAAAAAAATACTCACTGATTGTATCCTTTTACATGTGCCATTAGTAAAAAAATATACGCAACATACTAAAAAAAAATGCCGTTATCCAAAACATATTGTTAAACTTCAAAATAAAAAGAAGAGGTTATGGAAGCTCAGAACTGAAAATATTACTTACAAAAATGACTTCAATAAAACTTCAAAAGAATATTCTGAAAGTGTTAAAAAGTTTAATGCACAGTTAGAAGAAAAAGTGCTTAAATCAAATGATATAGGGTACTTTTTTAGTATATAAACTTAAAAGCTTAAAACAAAGGAATCTATACCTGTTTTTCCTGTAAGATCATGGAGCAAATAGTAAAATTTGAGCTTTCTATCTTTTTTGTAAATATATTATCTCACCTTCAGCATGGTTTTAAAGATAAAAGCTCAACAGTTACACAACTTCTTGATTCTTACAATGATTGGACATTAGCTGTTAAAGATAAAAAATCAGTGGATGTTGTGTATTTGGACTTTGCAAAAGCTTTTGATACAGTATCACATCAAAAGCTTTTGTATATATTAAGTAAATATGGAGTTTGTGGTAAACTTTTAAAATGATTAGACGCCTTCTTAACTAATAGAGAAATGAAAGTAGTAATAAATGACTCTGTTTCAAATTCATATCCAGTAACAAGCTCGGTACCACAAGGTTCAGTTTTAGGACCTTTTTTTTAGTTTACATTAATGATATTGTAGAATGTGTTCATAACTCTGAAATCAGACTATTTGCTGATGATGCAAAAGTCTATACTAGTTTTGATAAAAATAGTAACAATCGACTTAAATTACAAGATGATCTGAATAGAATTGGCAAATGGGCTAGTGATTGGCAGCTTGGTCTGTCTGTAAATAAATGTGAAGTTTAAAATATAAATAATCAAAAAAATATTACTGAAATGGATTATTACTTGAACAATAAGAAGTTGCCTAAAACAAATTGTATTAAAGATCTAGGAGTTTATGTAACAAATGACTTAAAGTTCTCAATACACTGTCAAAAAATAGCCAGCAAGGCTATGAAAACTGTTAATTTAATTTTTAGATGTTTTAAATTTCATTCATTAAAAAACTATCTTACTGTTTACAAAAGTTTTGTACGTCCTATAATAGAGAAGGCAAATGTAGTGTGGAATCCATACATGAAAAAAGATATAATAATATATATATCCTGGAAAATATATAGAAAAAAATATATATATCCTGGAAAAAGTACAACGATCTTTTACTAAACGGGTTTTCAGAAAGTGCAATATAAAAGACACAGAATATGAGAATAGATTAAGGATATTAAATCTTGAGACCTTAGAAAAACGCAGAGAAAAGTTTGATTTAATTGAAACATATAAAATTCTAAACCATGTCAGTTTAAAAGCCAACAAATATTTTACGCTTCACACAAATTACACCTGAGGACATTCAAAAAAATTTAAAATTGAGCATTTTAGAGTTAACTGCAGAAAATATAGCTTTTTAACAGAATACAAAATAAACGGAATTCCCTAAATCAGAGTCAAGTTGACGCTAAATCATTACATATTTTTTTAAAATTCTTTATAAAACAAAGATAAATTAACCTAAAAATAACTAAGCAAGAGCTTTAAAATTAAAGCCTTTAGTCATTCTTTTCTAGTTAACCAGGACTTCTGTTGTGATATTTATGATGTATTTATGTTTATTTTTGTATTTTTTTTATTTTTGTGTTTTTTTGTGTAACCAACTGGGTTGCCATTTTGTAACCTATAGTATGTATGTACTTACTAGAAAATAAATCTTATCTTATCTTTATTCGCACTGCGATTAGTTTCGCACTGGGAGCCTGTTGCGCAACAAAAAAATACAGATGCTGGTAGTCATTTTCACTGGAGTAAAACACTTTGAATTTTATTGAGTAAAACACTAAGAAACTTGTTTTATTTAATTTTAAAACGTTGGAAAGTGATTTTATTTTATTAGAACTAAAAAGTTTTAACATCTTAAGTTTAAAAAAACGACTTTTACTCATTTAAACACAAAAATTTTTGCTACGCTTTGTTTTTTTTTTTTTGTTGTGCAGCCCGACTCGTAGTGCAAAAATAATTGCAGTGCAAATAAAGCAGCATAGAGTGCGAAAGAAGTCGCAGTCCTCACTGCGAGAAAACTAACACTGTGTAAAAAATTGTTGCGCGGGAAAACTTGCAGAAAATGGCGGATTTTCATGAGAAAGTCGCACACAAATTTGAAAGTTCAAATTTTCTCGCAAAATTTTGGTCAAAAATTTAGTGTACAGTCGGAGATTCTCTTGTTTTATATATTCTTGCTAATACCATTAAATCATCGATTTGATTTTTTTTTAAAAAATATCAAAAAGATAACATGGAATATATATTGCAGTCACATTGTGTGAAGTTTACTCCCGCCACTTCCCTCCCTACCAATTTTGTCCATGATCCATTTTGCTCCTGCCCAGCCCACTTTGCTCTGGTTAAATTTTGTGAACCATATTTTTCAAAGCTTTTAAAAATAGTAATCCTGAGCCTTTTCTAAGCCTAAACAAAACCAAAAGATCAAACAAATCTTTGTTGTGATAAATTTTTAAAATTGGCCATAATAAGCCAGGAACCAGATTGTCCCCAGCAAAAAATAATATATTTGCAAAAGTTTCCTGAGAGGGAAGTTAGTTGAGAGCGAAATGGGACGGGAGTAAAATCAGTCAGGAAGGAAGTGCAGAACCAAAACTTGGCTGGGCAGGGCTGTTACCAGTTCAGCATAATGGCTGACACAGTATTATTATGGCATTATGGGTAACTTGTAATGAAAGTATTTTGTAAATAAAAACAACGTTTTTGAAAGTCAGTTCTTTCTCCTGTTATGATTGGCAATGGATTCGTTAAGCTAATCATCAGCTTTTTGCTAAATGGTGAAAAAACACTATATTTAATTTTAATGTCAAATTATTTATAAACTAGGTCAAAGTAAAGTAAATTAGCGTTATCGCACAAAATTTGTTTTTAATTCTTTTAACAAAATCAAGAAAACTTACTTAAACCAAAAAATTTGTCATTCCAACTGGCAAGCACATTTGATGAACAAAACAAAATAATAAAACACATTTTAATGTTTAAAAACATTTTTGAATCTAGTAGAGTATGAAAATTTAATATTCACTAAAGTGCCAATTATCTAAAGGTAATTTATTTCAGAACAAAAAAACCTAAACCCAAAAATTAAAATTATTTTTCATTTAAAATAAACAAATAAAAAACAAAACATATCAAAGTGTAACTTCTGGTTATTTGTGCATTTTTTTCCTACAAAGCAACACATTTTTGTTTTTAAGTTTTGCCTTTTCACATTTTTGTTTTTTTTTTAATTATTTTCAAACAACAAAGCTACATATATCTAGATTAGATTCAGTAAATCATATTTTTATAATTTTTTTTAATCTACTGAAAATTTAAAGGAAAAATCAGAGCAATTTGACTTAACACTTGTATTTACCCCAATAAATCCATTCCAATCAAAGTAAAAAAGAAACACAAAATTATTTCAAAGTTTAATATATATTCTGAATTATTAGCTCTGGCGCATGTGAGAAAGAAAATTAACACAATGCGTTTTTTTTCTTGCGCCCCAAAACCACCTGACACAAAAACCTGCCGCATATGGGACCAAAAATGATTGCAATAAATTTTTTTAATTGTTTTTATTGCGATGCAAAACCACGTCCGGCAAAACAAAAAAAATTAGTCAATGCGCATATTTTATTCCTTATTAAATTAATCCTACAGGAGAAATAAGTAAGATAAATTAATACACCTCTTAAGTAAGATAAATTCTTATTCTTAAAACAACAGAAAAACTTTACCCAACTTTAACCTGGGTAAAATTGATTTTTCACTCCCATCCTTAAGCATGTAAAAAAAGTTATCCCTGGGGCCTATTTCATAAAGATTTCTGTAATTGTAAATTAATAAACGCATTTAATTTCTTCTTATTTTATAAATTAAAAAATACGTACGTAACTGTAGAATTTGCGGAATTTACAGACATGTAATTTCTTAAATTCTAAACGCAATTTTATTAATATACTTTTTAATTAAAAAAATACAAAAAAAATATGCGTTGATTAATTTAGAGCGGTAAATTAATTACATGCAATTTTTATGAAATACGCTCCTGGATTACTTTTAACAGCACGCCAGAATGCGACCCTTACGGTATTCTTAAACGCGTTTAAAAATTATCCCAGAATAAATTTTTTTATCTGCTTAAGAATGCAGAAATATTTCAATTTTATCCAGGTTAAATTCCGATAAATTTTTCTATTGTTTTAATGATAATTTATTCAACTTAAGAGGTGGATAACTTTTTTCCCATAGGATTAATTTAATAAAAAATCAAATACGCGGATTGATTGGGATTTTACATTTTGCGTGAGGTAGTTTTGTGGCGTAAGAAAAAAAAGGAAAAATATTATAACATTTATTTTTACTCCTTTATGCGGCAGTGTTATTAATTCACAATATATATTATTTTTTCTTATTTTCATTGGAATGAATTTAATGGGGTAAATACAGGTGTTGCGTCAGAATGGACTTCTTCTTTACTTTTTATGTAATTTGTAATTTGTTTGTCGCCATATGATAGTTATGATTACAAATAAAACGTTAAAAAAACTTTGTTTAAAAAAATTCTGAAAAAGTTTTAAAACTTTTGTCTGGTAATCAGCTAGCCAAATGATTTCCGTTTAACATACACACAGATAGATTGCTTTAGTTATGACGCGTGACCCTATTGTTAGGTAGATCTGATTTTCATTCCATCTTTTGCTATTTGTAGCGTTCGCAGCAAACTTACTGTCAAAAACTAACAAGGTTAGTTGGGCTTTGCAGTGATGCTGGAGTCTTATAAAATAAATGGATTAAATTAATGTTCAAAAGTGTTACACGTATATTTCAATGAAATTATTTATACATACATTTTAGAACTACATAAAAAAGACTAGAAAATTTAACATAAATAATGTATTTCTAAACACAAACACAAAACACAAACACACACAAGGTAGGTAACAGCTAGGCACCTAACTTTCAATATCTATCCTGTCCTCTTCTATTTGTAGCGTTTGCAGTTAAGTTAAGCGCTGCAGTAAGCTAAAGTCTTATAAAATAGTTAAATAAATGTATTTAATTAATTCACAAAAGTGTTACAGTTTTTTTCAATAGAATTGCTTATACATAGATTTTAGATTTAGAATAGAATAGAATAGTTTTATTTTTGCAAAAGTTACGGTTATGTAACACACTTACATTACAACAAATTAAAATAATATATTACATATTGTTAAATGAAAAAAAAACCAACACAATGTTACATATATAAAACCAACACAAACAAAAAAAATCATACAAATGAACAAAAGAGCATAATTTATTTGTGACTGGGTATTCAGTACATCTTATAAAAAACATAGTTAAATAAAATGAGTTTACTTTAAGAATACCAAAATCACGAACACATTTTTTGCTTTCCATCAAACTATTATTTAACAGATATCTATATTTTACAACTTTATTTCCTACAAGAAGTACACAACATTTAATTATAGCAATTTTTAACTGCCATTTGCTGGCCCAATAGCAAAAGTTATCCAAATTTTTTTGGAAATTTATTTTATCGTTTTCATCCTTGATAATGCTATACATCTTTGCATCATTGGCAAATATTTTTACAAAAGTCTTAGAGTCCAGATAATCAGGCGGATCATTGATATTAATTAAGAAGAGAAGAGGCCCAAGAACACTTCCTTGGGGGACTCCAATCCTCACACTTATATAATTTGATAAAACATATTCAGTTAAGGCGTCAGGAGAATGATTAGGTAAAACAAACTTTTGCCTTTGATTAGATAAAAAAACTAGGTATTCAGTTTAAAGTTCATAATTTATCCCATAAGTTTTAAGTTTTGCAAGCAGTTTTGGATTACTCACTGAATCAAAAGCTTTACAAAAATCAAAATAAACTGAATTTACTTTTTTTTTTATTTTCTACTGCTGTGACCAAATTTAAAAAGGTAGATAAAAGCTGCAAGTCTACTGATTTACGTTTTAAAAACCCAAATTGATCGGGGTGAATCAGTTTTTTATCTTTAAGGTACACCAAAAGTTCATCACAGACAATGCTCTCCATCACTTTTGAACTAATACTAGTGAGAAATATAGGCCTATAATTCTGTAGCATACTACTAGCACCTTTTTTTTAAAAATAGGCAGGACGAAAGCAACTTTCCAAAATGAAGGACAGTGCCAGATAGCATTGAAAGCTCAAAAATTTTAGCCAGAGGCTTAGCAATGTTAGAAGCAATATTTTTTTAAATATATTGAATGAAGGTGATCTGAAGTATGCGGTGCTTTACTTGGAAGTTTTTAAAATTTTTTTCAACTTATTTAATTGGAAAGTGGCATGAGAATTTGCCTTCGTTTTCATTGACTCGTTTTGTAAACTCAGGAGTAATTCCGTTATTGTTTGTGAAAACTTTGGAAAAATATTCGTGAAAAAAAACTACATTTTTCCTCATTACAAATAGCCAAAGAACCGTCATCTTTTTTAATTGGCCCTATTTCATCTTTTTTGACCCAAGTTTTTTGTTTGCAAAATTAAAAAAAAACTTTTTATATTTCCACTATTAATAGCTTTGTGCTCTAAATCCTAATGAAATTTTTTTAACGCGTCGGCATAATTTTAATCACAATCAACCCATTCATTTTTAAAATTTTGGTTTAATTTAGATTTACGGTATATTTTGCGTTTTTTACGCTTTAAAGCTAAAATATTGGGTGGATAGATAAACTTTTTTGCTTTGCAGCGTTTAATTGGTGCAAATTTTTTAATTAATTCTTTTTGAATAGACACAAATTTCTTGAATAATTCATCTATATTTGCTGAAGTTTGCATTATGTAAGCCCAATTTACCTTATCCAGTTCAGTACAAATTCCTGTAAAATCAGCTGTTTTGTAGTCAAAATACACTTGTGAGTGTTTTGACTTTTGGTACGCAGGGCAAAACAGAGAGAAAAATCAATAGATACATGGTCACATGAAAAAGGTTCTTTACACACATAATTTGATCTAAGGTTATTTTGATTACACAAAAGTAAATCTAACAAATGACCGCTATCGTGAGTTTTAAAATCTATAAACTGGTATAGATTGTTTTCTATAGCAGAATCTAAAAATTTATTGCGAGCATATTCTGAGGTTAAGGTTTTAGGCGTTCGCCACTAAATCATAGGCATATTGTAGTCTCCCACAAAAACACAACTTTCACAACCGGAACAATAAAAAGAATTTAAATCAACCATCAAATTAATGTATGATCTATCCAAATCGTAACTAGCAAACTTTGTTGGCCGATATTGGCACACAATTCTTAATTTATTGTTTCAATTACCTATAAGATCGACAGCAATACTTTCTACTATATTAAACTTATCTGGTATATTTACTTCAGTAGCTTTTATGTTTTTTTAACCAAAATACACATTCCACCTCCGGTTTTATTTGTTCTGTCTTTGGGGAAAACCGAGTTGGAATTATTAAAAAAACTTCTGGAGTTAAAAAGTTTGCATAAAATACCTTTGCAACTGTCATATGCAGTGTTTTGTTTTTGTGTGGCTACCCCAAGCGAGCCATTGGAAGGATTATTTCTTGTGGGTTTTGGATTGTACAGAATTACAGTCCAACTTTTAGGAAATAAACCTTTGTGCTTTACAAAATACGGAACGCCCTTTTCCTTAGATAGAGCGTCACGTTTTTTATAAAGACACTGAATGGTTTCGCGCTCTTTATATGTGTAACTAGGCCTAATATTTACACCACAGATTTCAATGCTTGTTTTGAGAATCTTGCATTTTCAGGCATCAAAGATCGTTCCGCTGATCTTTCAAACCAAACTTTTAGAAGCCGAGGTCAATTTGGCAGCTCTTTTCCGATTTGGAACACTTCCTGCGGCTGGGGAGGAGTGGCGCCAGACCCATCAAAACAAGCAGAAAGCAAAACAGCTTTATGCGATTCTGGAACATGATCAAAATCCGTCAGACTTTTTACCACAATGAACTTCTTATTTTTCTCCCATTCAAATTTCTTTTGGATTAGAGGGCAAATGATCTGGGTTAGATTGGCTGGATTAAAGCTGGATTCCGACTGCTGTTTTGAAGCCCTGCCGTTGCGATGCTTCCTTTGTCGTCAGACAAGTACAAAATCATTCTAGCACTCTTGGATAGAATTGCTGCCGCTTAGATCACTAAAATCGGAGTGTGGTTGGGGCTTGTGCTGAGTAGAGTTCAGCTTGGCCATTTCTGATTTGAGCACTGCTACTTTATTTTTAAGCGCATGCAAGTTTTCTACACAAAGGCGACATGGCATGGAATAAGGCAGCTTTGCGATCAAGTCCTCAGACAAACCCTTGCAAAAAATATGATAGGGGTTTTTGCACACACCACATGGCACTGACTTGTTTGCCTTATATGTCTCTTTTTTAGTTATTTTTTGCAAGATATCCCGCAAGTAGCCATATTAGCGGTTTAAGAAAAAGATTAAGAAAAAAACAGTATTTGTCAAAATAAATGTGTCATGCTAAAAAGATACTTAAAGAACGCTGGTGCTGAAGTGATAGAGTTAAGAAGAGACAGAATTTTGTCAAAACAGCAATCAGTTTAGATAAAGTAGCCTAGCAAATTAAACATAAATCCATATATTTTTGAATACAGCCACCAACACATACATACATATTTATGTATATATATATATATTATATATATATATACTAGCCTTGAAAAATGCTCTAAGAATAGAGCAGGAAAAAGGGGCGATTTTTCCCCGGGCGTATGTTTAGACAGAAAAGATGTAGACTAGTCTGAGATGGACATTATGTGGACTATAGGAAATTTGCATTTGGTTTTGCCAGCTGCTCACTAAATAAAAATTTCTACGATATGATAATGATTTGTTTATATACTGATCTACTCACACAGCACTGTTGCATTTTTTTTAGTTTGATAAAATGACAATTGAAAAAATCATACTCACAGCAATCTTTGACAAGCGCGAAATCGCCACTTTTTCAATTAGAAGGTTATATTTGTATGTGTAAGAAACAACTATAAATTTGAAAAAGTGGCGATTTCGCGCTTGTCAAAGATTGCTGTGAGTATGATTTTTTCAATTGGCATTTCATCAAACTAAAAAAAATGCAACAGTGCTGTGTGAGTAGATCAATGTATAAACAAATCATTATCATATTGTAGAAATTTTTATTTAGTGAGCAGCTGCCAAAACCAAATGCAAATTCCTATAGTCCACATAATGTCCATCTCAGACTAGTCTACATCTTTTCTGTCTAAACATACGCCCGGGGAAAAATCGCCCTTTTTTCCTGCTCTATTATTAGAGCATTTTTCAAGGCTAGTCCACCACTTTTTTTAATTAAATTAAAAAAATAGCCGAATAAACTATAGTTCTAGCTGCGTTTCTGCCACCAATTAAAACCGGTCTGCTATTTTTGTGCGGTTTTTATGAGGGGATGTTGGTTGTCTGCTCTGTACAATCCTTATTGTTGCCAAAAGGCTGTTATTGTGCGGTTGGGAGTTTTTATTTGTCTATTTTTCAATTTTTTTATTTTGATCAATAAATCGATAACAAGGACCTAAATGAAAAAAGTGCTTACTAAGAAAGTTGCGTAATTCCTTCTTCTTTCTAACGAGCCCATGTTTATTTTTGATCAATCAGTAACGAATGAGGAATATCGTTTTTAAGAGAGCGAAGAGCAATACGTAACTGAACGAAGAAC
>JASAMX010002680.1:0-57076 GCA_030248175.1 Microlaimidae sp. YZB2_3 | reverse complement strand
TTTTTTTATTACTTCGTTCAGTTACGTATACTATTTAAGTACTTTTTTGATACTAAATTTTCTTCCAAAAACATGAATTTTTAACACAAATTTATGTTTTTACACTCTTTTTATACCTGAATATCGCTTTTTATTGAATAAAATGTAGTATTATTCTATAAAAAACCTATTATTAAACCTTTAATGGTTTAAAAGTATTTTGCTTCGAAAATTGGACCCCACCTGACCCCCCTCTGGGTTTTAAACTCAGGCACCCCGAGTCGACCCCTCCTAGAAAGCTAGGGGGGTTAGACCCCCCCCCTTAGGACCCCCCTCCTAGATTTTGAAATGTCATTTACCCGGGGTAAATACCCCCTCCTAGCTTGTTGACCATGTTCATCTATGGGGACACCCCCCCTAATTTGGGGTGTCGAGTATAACCCCCCAAAACCTGAGGCTGCCAACCTATGGTCCGGACCCCCTTTAGCATTTTAGGGGAGTCGACCCGGGCTGAGGAATTTTGAAATCTAGTGGGGGGTCAGGTGAGGTCCGGTGTCCATCCAAAGCAAAACAGTTTTAAACCATAATAACTTTAATAATCGTACTTTTTATGAGATAATACTACATCTTAATAAATAAAAAGGTGTAAAAATGTTATTTGGTATATTCTGATATATTTAGTATATTCGATATTCAGGTGTAAAAATAGTGTAAAAACATGAATATGTGTTAAAAATTCACGTTTTTGGAATAAGAAAAGTACCTAAAATTTTCCCGAGGGAGAGGGGGAGGTCAGATTTCAATTTCTAGAAAGGGGTCAGGGGTAAAAAATTCGGAAATTTAGGGGGAAGCCCCCCCCCCTAGATTTTCATCTGGGGGGTCCCAAAATTTTGAGGCTAGGAGGGTGGACCCCACCCTGCCCCCTCCCCCTTTCTGACCTATGTTCTCTTTTAATATTTTGGGGGACTCATTCAGTACCAAAACAGCTAAAAATGAGGTAATTGGGTGTTACCATCAAAAACAATAAGAGCCTTAAAAGTCGAATTAAATTTACACTTTTTCACCAAACCAAGTCAAAGAAAGTACAAATTTAAGAGTTTTTAAATTTTTTGACTTTTAAAATTTTTTCACGCTTTGTTAATTCAATTGAAACTCCAAGTTTATAGTGAAAACTTCATGATTGCGTCACATTTCCACCATCGCTCAATATATCAAGGAGAAATATAACACGAAGATACTTATTTGGCACGACATGTTGAACAATATTGACACTTTCACCATAAATGAGTACAAGTTAGGCGAACTGGTGAGTATTTTTATGTGTTTGATTAAAAAAGATTAATTTTATAAATTTCGTATAGCAACGCGAAGCAACAAGCTTTTAAGTTTACATGTTTTGGACGATTAGGGGCATAGGTGAGAAAGGGGGGAAGGGTGGGGTCCACCCTCCTAGCCTCGAAATTTCGGGACCCCCCTAGACGAAAATCTAGGGGGGCCTTCCCCCAAATTTTCGAATTTTTTACCCCTGACCCACCTCGAGAACTTAAAATCTGACCCCCTCCCCCTCGGAAAAATTTTAGCTACTTTTTTATACAAAATTTTCTCCAAAAAAACGTGAATTTTTAACACATATTCATGTTTTTACACCCTTTTTGCACCAGAATATAGCTTTTTATTCAATATGTAGTATTATCCTATAAAAAGAACAATTATTAAAGTTATGATGGATTAAAACTGTTTTGCTTTGGACACCTGACCCCATCTGACCCCCCTCTAGATTTCAAAATTTCTCACGGTAAACTGCTAAAATGCTCAAAGGGCAAATTCGTCGTTGGGGTCATACTCAACCCCCGAGGGGGCCATGGGTGGAGCATCTGGTCCGACAAGATTAAAGATCCTGCCCCGGGTGGTTGGTAGGGAGTAAGGGGCGTAACATGCACTATACAAAGTGATATGAGTTTAAAATTCATTTGGAAGCAAATCTTTTTAAACCATTAATAGGTTTTTTATAGAATAATATTTACATTTTATTCAATAAAAAGCGATACTCACGAGGAGTGTAAAAACATAAATTTGTAAAAATTCATGTTTTTTGGAAGAAGAGTTAGGTATGCGAAAAAAGTACCTGAAATTTTCCCGAGGGAGAGGGGGAGGTCAGATTTACAATTTCTAGAAAGGGGTCAGGGGTAAAAAATACGGAAATTTAGGGGGAAGCCCCGCCCTGATTTTCATGGGGGGTCCCAAAATTTAAGGCTTAGGAGGGTGGACCCCACCCTGCCCCCTCCCCCTTTCTGACCTATGTTCTCTTTTAATATTTAGGTTTTCACAAAAAAATCATCAAAATCGATATCGAAGACAAAAAGTGTGATGTCCTGCACCGCACCTTTAACCCAGCGTAAAGATTAAAGATAAGCGTACAAAAATTCACAAAAAATTCCAGAGAGATAATGCATATGGCCTCTGTACCCAATGTCATTAATTAAAGAAGAAACCTTTAAAAAAGGAGTCTTATAAATTTTCATGAGGAAAAACACCAAAATTAAATCAGTATGAAGAATTTAAAACAACGTGCTAACATAGCACCTAGTCAGCACGCATTTATTGGACCGGCCCCAGGGGTCGGTCCACTAAACGCGTGCTGACTAGGTCCTATGTTAGCACGTTGTTTAAAACTCTTAATAACGTTTTGTTTTTTGTGTTTTTTTTCTAAAGAAATCTCATTGGAGTCTTTGTTTAAATGGGATAAATGAATATTTAATCAATTTTGTGTATAATTGTTTTAACTAAAATCGAAAAAAAGATTTAACCTCTAGTTAGAAGGTTTGCTAACCTTTAACAATAGGCTTGTTGCCCTATTAGCTTATATTTATAACGAGTATGCATAAAATTAATAGAATATCAATTTATGCAATGCAGAAAAAGAGTTATATAAGATATTTAAAGAATAAACCCAAGAATTCATATATTATCAAAAGTTTTAAATAACGTGCTAACATAGCACTTAGCACGCGTTTAGTGGACCGGCCCTAGGGTGTCAACTCCCCAAAAAAAAATTTTTAGGTCAAAAGTAAGGGATAAAAAACCGCGGACATTTGAGCAGGAAGCAAAACAAAAATTATCTTTTTTGCAGTGTATTAATTTGGCGAAAAATCGCGAAAACCGCACGCATTCACGCATCATAAAAAAAATTGTAACAGCGTACCAAGCGGCGTTTCTTATCTCGTACTAATAAAAAAGTTTTGTTTTTTGGGACCAAATTTTTTTACCGCATCGGCCGGAGATATGACGTCATAGAAAAAATATTATTTTTTCTAACCTTTCCAAAAGATATCCAATAGTCTGAGCATATGCTGGAATATATGTCCCTTACCTATTCTACTTTGCGTTATACAGATATGACCTTTCAAATTTCGATTTTTGTCGCTAGCCCTATTTATTTTTGTATAAACTATAGTTTTGAATAAGCGACTTTTACAGTACAAGAGAAGGTAGAAAAAAAAAATTTTAAAAAATTGTAGCTTTTTTAGTTTCTTTAGTTTTTGGTATTTGGCCATTCCCCTCAGTTTTTTTAAGTATTTCGTCGTTACTCTAAAACAATCAGTCAGATCCATCGTAAAATATTCGTAATTGTGAGACTCTTTTTATATCTTAACACACAATTAATTTGAACAAAATGAGTCAGAGTCACGTAAATTTTATAGTGATTGTGACTCTTTGTGTCAGAGTAAGGACGATTTATAAAAAGTCACTGAGGTGACAACCACTTTGTATATAGTAATGTTTGTGTAAATATATATCTTAAAATAAAGGTGTTAAAATTAATATTTAACAAAAGCAACTAAAAACATATACTTAAATAAAATTATTACACGATATGTTTCACTATGTTAAAGTGTTTTAATATATCAGTGTGTGCTAAATAAATTTGGGTTTTTTGATTAAACGTCATAACAGTTAGAAATCATTAATAAAATATTATTTTCGTGAAGAATGATTTTGATTTAGCAAAAATAACGTTGATATTTGTGCTTTGAAATTAATTTCAAACCTGGATAGGTTTTTAATGTTCTGTCTGTTAAATTATTGAAAATTTAAAAATTAATTTTAAAAAGTCCATTCCAAACTTTTAAATAAAAACATTTTCTCTAATTGAAACATTAAAAAGCGCGCCAGCAGCGCTAAAAAAACTAATTTAAACATTAGAAACCAAGCGCACCAGCAGCGCTGTATCTACGAAGCGGCAAAAAGCTAAAAAAAACCTAAAAAAATGCTTTTGTGATATTAAGAAAGAAGTATTTAAAAAATTTTGAAGGGGTCGAGATTTTATACCAATAAATATTTTAAATATTTGAAACCGTAAAATGTACTTTTTATTAGTCGCTCACTGTTTCTCAATTTTCCTCCTAAATATGAATGGCGGCTGGTGCTAGTTGTCATTGTACCCTCTTCCTGCACTAAAAAACCCTTATTCAAAATTAGTCTATTAAAATAAGCAAAGCGCATACCTTTCTAAAATCGCCAATCATTGATTCTGGGGACTTTTTCTTTACATTTTCTATCCATTCTTTAATAGGATATCCTTTTCCTTTGAATTTTGGCAGATTAACTATTGAGGGGGATGGGTTTAATTTATTTAATGCAGACTCTTTACAATCACTTTTACTAATAGACTTCATTAATATAAAAAAACCCGGCAGCAAGCACCAAAAATTTTGGTAAATGTATACAGTTTTTAAATTGTCATATATCTTAATGAAGAAGTTAGCTTTAAAGCTTTGAAGCTCCGTCCGCTTTAATTGGAGCTCCGGAGCATAAATCAGCGTAGGACTATTACTAGTGTAACATAGCCGTTATAAAGCTGGATAATACGATGATCCTGGACAAAGGTGTGACTCGTGTTTAACAAACGCGGCCATGCAAAAGACAACCAGCGGACGGACGGGTATCATCGTGACGAACGGGTGTAATCATGACGGACGGGTGTCATCGTGACGGACGGGTGTCATCGTGACGGTCGGGTGTCATCGTGACGGACGGGTGTCATCGTGACAGACGGGAATCATCGCGATGGACGGGTATCGCGATAAAGATATTTTGTTTCTAAAGATATTTTGTCTTGCTGGCTGACTTTCAAAAACTTTTACAATTTAATACCGTAACTTTTTTAAAACTCGGAGAAAAAAAAACAAAACAGATGCTGCGTGAAAACCAGAATACAAAACACAAATATATCATACAGTATAAAATTATATTGAAACCAATTTAACCAATTTAAAAAAGGGCAAATTTAACCCCTTTTAATAAAAAAAAACCGCAAAAACAAACAAAAAAATATTTGTATTAATTTGTCATAAAATAAATTAAAAATTACGCCCACAATTACTTAATAGGACTATTTGTTTAAAAAACAGCCCAACAAAAATTTTTCAGTTTAGTTTAAAAATGATAAGTGAAACAAGCAATAAAATATGACACGCAAATGCGCACAATTCTAGTTTTTTTTAAAATAAATATTCGTTATTTTCATTCGGGTTTTTTCATGTAAACAGATAAAACAATGAAATTAAACATTAATTTATAAATTATAAATAATGCCTAAACGAAAAAAAACACGACTTCTGAGGGGTTAAAACTTAGAACCTTCAAATGCATATCCAAAGACCATCCACTGCGCTACCGTAATTATAAGAGAATTTTTCTAAAAGCGTAATATAAATTGCTGTTTGCAACCAGCGATGTTTTCAGTCAATGTTTTTACTTTTGGTGTTTTGGGAAATTTTTGAGAATAATGTAAACTGAGCTTTATTTTGCATTAAAATGCCGACAAATCTGCCGCAGTTTTTATGAAAAATTATTAGTTTGTGTTCGGTTTTATTGTATTTTTAATTTTAAAAAAATACTAAATATGCATTTGTTGTTCTTTACAATCCTTTAGTTAGTGAATTATAAAATATTCAAGGTTTTTAACAATTTATTCCATAGTCTTTTGTCATTTTGTTTTGGTTTTCGAGATTTTATCACTTGCCACTTTATTATTATTGTTTTTGAAGAAAAGGAAGCAGGATCCGACTTTATCTTTATGCTGTTAAATATACATTTAGTAAACATTGATCCCCTTTCCTTGGTACTCAAAATAACTACCTAAATAAATGTAGAAAAAAAAACCAATAAAACCCTAAAAGATGAAAACCCTTTTCAAAAAAAGCAAATTATTATGCCAAATTACATTTTTTTAAAACCAAGTGACTTACTTATGCTCTCATTGTAAGCATATTAGTCTTTTTATTTGTGACTTACATGTAGGTATATTTTTCTTTAGAATGCTGAGCTAAGTATTCGGAAGCCAGCCAAGAAGATTAAATAAATATCTTTAGAAACATGGTTTTAAACCATTTATAGTGACACCCGTCTGTCACGATGACACCCATTTGTCATGATGACACCCGTCCGTCACGATGACACCCGACCGTCACGATGACACCCGTCCATCACGATGACACCCGACTGTCACGATGACACCCGTCCGTCACAATGACACCCGACCGTCACGATGACACCCGTCCATCATGATGACACCCGTCCGTCACGATGACACCCTCCGTCACGATAACACCCGACCGTCACGATGACACCCATCCGTCACAATGACACCCGACCGTCATGATGACACCCGTCCCTCACGATGACACCCGTCCGTCACGATGACAGCCGTCCATCACGATGACACCCGACCGTCACGATGACACCCGTCCGTCACGATGACACCCGTCCGTCACAATGACACCCGACCGTCACGATGACATCCGTCCGTCACGATGACACCCGTCCGTCACAATGACACCCGACCGTCACGATGACATCCGTCCGTCACGATGACACCCGACCGTCACGATGACACCCGTCCGTCACAATGACACCCGTCTGTCATGATGACACCCGACCGTCACGATGACACCCGTTCATCACAATGACAACTGTCTGTCACAATGACACCCGTCCGTCACGATGACACCCGACCGTCACGATGACACCCATCTGTCACGATGACACCCGACCGTCACGATGACACCCATCCGTCACGATGACACCCGTCCGTCACGATGACACCCGTCCGTCACGATGACACCCGACGGTCACAATGACACCCGTCCTTCACGATGACACCCGACCGTCATGATGACACCCGTCCCTCACGATGACACCCGTCCGTCACGATGACAGCCGTCCATCACGATGACACCCGACCGTCACGATGACACCCGTCCGTCACGATGACAGCCGTCCATCACGATGACACCCGACCGTCACGATGACACCCGTCCGTCACGATGACACCCGTCCGTCACGATGACAGCCGTCCATCACGATGACACCCGACCGTCACGATGACACCCGTCCGTCACGATGACACCCGTCCGTCACGATGACACCCGTCCGTCACGATGACACCCGTCCGTCACGATGACACCCGACCGTCACGATGACACCCGTTCATCACAATGACAACTGTCTGTCACAATGACACCCGTCCGTCACGATGACACCCGTCCGTCACGATGACACCCGTCCGTCACGATGACACCCGACGGTCACAATGACACCCGTCCTTCACGATGACACCCGACCGTCACGATGACACCCATCTGTCAGGATGACACTTGACCGTCACGATGACACCCATCCGTCACGATGACACCCGTCCGTCACGATGACACCCGTCCGTCACGATGACACCCGACGGTCACAATGACACCCGTCCTTCACGATGACACCCGACCGTCACGATGACACCCGTTCGTCACGATGACACCCGTCCATCACGATGACACCCGACCGTCATGATGACACCCGTCCGTCACGATGACACCCGTCCATCACGATGACACCCGACCGTCACGATGACACCCGTCCGTCACGATGACACCCGTCCGTCACGATGACACCCGTCCGTCAAAATTACACCCGACCGTCACGATGACACCCGTCCGTCATGATTACACCCGTCCGTCACGATGGCACCCGTCCGTCACAATGACACCCGTCCGTCACGATGACACCCGTCTGTCACGATGACACCCGTCCGTCCGCTGGTTGTCTTTCGCATGGCCGCGTTTGTTAAATAAACACGAGTGTCACACCTTTGTCCTGAATCATCCTATTATCCATCTTTGCCGGTATCAATTTCGATACTTTGTTCTGTATATGATATTATATGATATGATGTGTTTACTCATTTATGTTTTGAGAATTTTTTTTTGCTAAAATAATTTTTTTTTCTGTCGTCTGTGCAATATTTAGTTCGCCAATAATGAGGGAGATTTGAGTTTTTAATGGGGGATCTACTCAAAAAATCATGTAAGTTTTTAAAATTTTTTTTGAAAGTTTTTTACTTATCTTCATGAATAAACAGAGTTTAACTGCTGAAAAAAAAATTCCAATAAAAAACTATTTCCTGAAAATTATAGCAAATTCTAATTTCATACTTTAAAAAAATGTTTTTAATGCACATGTTTTTAAATTTTTTTATCCTACCTCCCAATGTTTAGCTGGTTTTTTAGCTTTAATTTATATGTAATTTTGTCTGGAGCGGGTTCACTAAAGACATTTTAACTAGCTGCTATGTTAGCACGTTATTATAAATAGCGTTTTTCAGAAGATTTTTATTATATAGTTTTATAGCAATTTGCTTTAACAATAAAGTTGTAATTTTAAAGATTTACTAAAAAATGATTAAATATAGGTAAAACAACTAAGCAAAAATATATTATTAAAAAATATTAAATTATCCCAATAAAAACCCGAAAAAAATTCCTCACTTAAATTAAGACTTTTTAAACTACCTATGCCAACATAGCACGGAATCAAAACCTTTACCCACCTGTTCCAAAAGTTGCGTGATAAATCAATTTATATATATACAATTTATATATATATATATATATATATATATATATATATATATATATATATATATATATATATATATATATATATATATATATATATATATATATATATATATTTTTTTTTTATATATTATATATATAACCAATTTTTGACTTAAATGTAAAAATCGCCTGATTTTTTGTTTGAAAGAAAATAAGTGTCATGCCAAGTTTTTTTAGTCAAACTCTAATAATATTAAAAGGAAGGAAAGTTGTCCATCACAGCCGCGTAGAAACTAATGTTAATATTTTTTTTTGCAGGGAAAGAAAAACTTGTACTCTTGACCTCATGCCAGAATTTACTGTGATAAGTTCGATGTTAAGTTTTTTTATTCCCGCAACCGTGCAATGCTGCTGGCTTATACAAAACTGTATTTCTACGCCAGAAAACATATCCAAACTGCCATACGCTACCAGATGAAGACAACGGCGGCAGCTCTGGTCACTCAGTCAACTCCTCGCTTAAGCTTCGTACCCAGTGGCGGTAATACACTTAGACCATAAGGGATTCGAGTAATTTATCGGGTGTGTATTCGCAGGACCTTCCGAATATAGTTTGTAATGTTTGTGGTTTCTCATTTAATATTGATTGACATTTTGCCTTTATGTTTATAATTATGCTTTTGACTAAGTCGTCCCATCTTATTTTGGCTTAGTTTGTTTTCTTTCGATCCTTGAGACATAGATGACGTAAATATTTATAAAAAAAAACGTACTTTTGATATATCTTTCTTTTTTTATATAAAAAAAATTCTTTAACAAAAAAACGACACCCCACCATATTTTGACTTCTTTTATTTTCTTTCAATTCTTGAGACATAAATGACGTAAAAATTTATTAAAACTGAGCGTCTTTTAACAGATATTTAGCAATACGTAACTGAACGAGTAACTACAATAAAAACCAAAATGCAGATAGAGCTCAAAAATGTAGATAGAGCAGAAACATATTTCAAGCAAAAACATATTTTAAGAAACAAAGAGCAGAAATATATTATAAGCTTAATCGCTCCATTTAGGGGTAGAGCTTCGGAACTCCGGAGCATGATATGGGAGGTTAAATTTTTAAGCGTGATCTCTAATTATTTTCCAAAAAACCTCCTTTTTGCAACAAACTATAGGATTTTTCAATGCAACAAACAAGCCATTACATTGGCTGGATAAAAATCTTTTAATTTAATGGAATTAAAATATTTTCAACTTTAAAAATTCATAACAAATAAATTTATATACTCTCAACGATTTAAGCAAATATTAACAAAATATCAAATTACCCGTTCTTGATAAGCCAATTTCGTCATCTTCCAATTGGCCTGTCGACATATCTAAACACAATTCTTCTGTAATAAATATATGAAATAAAAAATCATTTTTAAGACATTATTTAGTTAAGTAGTCTTGAAAACAAGAAGACTAATTGGATGGAATAAAACTAAAAAATAATGCTCACTCACATCAATTTTTGACAATCACGAAATTGCCATTTTTAGAGTTGTAATACTTATATAATGTAAAAAAAAACATAAAAAGCCTGAAAAGTGGCAGTTTTACATATCAGATATCACATATCAGTTTAATCATGATTTGTTTTCAATTGACATTGTTATCAAACCATTTGTTCTGTCTAACCACACGCCCAGTTTGAAATCGCGCATTTTCCTGATCTATTTTAGAGCATTTTTACGACTAGTTTACCACTTCTACAAAAGTAGATTAAATTTTTTTAATCCTATAGGCAAGAGTCTAAGTAACATCTTACTATAACTTTTAAACTAATCAATCATTGAATTGCCGCAATAATTATTGTTTTAAAATTGAGTTTTGTCTCAATATAGTGCAGGTATTTTTGTAGGGATCTTATTACTTTTGTTACATAAATCTAACTGGACAAAAAGGAAGAGAAAATTTGCGGAGCCAAAACCTCATTCATTTCGACTCACCCCAAGCGCCCCTGCCGTTAAAAATTATAATAAAGTTGTTTTGGAAAACAAGTTTTTTAAAACGACTCATAAAACATTTTAGAAAAATGTCAATCAATTAATAAAATAAGTCTTAATGATACTATAATTCAAAATACATAAATCACATAAACATTTTGTAAGACAAATGATTGCAGATATACTACAGTAGCTGCAAAAAGTCTACTTTTGATTTAAAAAGAATTCTAATGTTGATGCGTAGCGTTTAGTCCAATAAAATGAAAAAAATATCACACTCCATAGAAGCTTAGGCTGAAACAGGTAATAGCTACCACATCCATTAGTGACATGACATCTAACTACAGTTATTATAGATAAAGAGAGGAGTTTTTTTATTTTGTTTATAAAAATAATTTAATCTCTTTTAATTTATGATAAGTATGCACGACCCGGCGATGCCCGATGCTGCCCCCTTTAAGAAAAAAAAATTAAAAACTACTTATGTCATTTTCACTTAAATTTCTTTTTTGCCTTTTTTATCATTTTTACTCGTTTTTTTTTTTCGCGCATCCATTTTGGAAAAAATTCTACCTGTGCCCTTTCCCTACCACTTTGGAAATGTTTTCCCCTTTAGACACCGGGAGAAAAGGGGGGCACAGGTTTTATGTACAGGTTTTATGTAATTTATGTGTATATTTGCTTTATATGTAATGTAATGTATTTCTCTTAAAAATATTCATTTTATATATTTTGCCTAATCGCAAAATACCATTATTTTTGTAAATAGTTTGTTTGTTTGTTTCTTATGATTCCGATCACATAGTACATTAGATGTACAGTGTCGCGGTTTATATTATCTTGTACCATAATGGAACTCACCACCATTATTGGGCCAGTACAGCATAATATAACTAGAAATCAACCTCCTATAGAGGGTTTAAGGGAAGAGTATTTTATTAATTAAAACATAATGTTTTGTTTTTTTTGGAATTGGAATTTCCACAAATGTTGAAATGTCTCCTTGAAAATCCTACCAAAACTAAAAAACTAACAAAAAAAACACTACATGTATATATATATTATAATGTGTTAGGTAAGAATATAATAGAACATTGATTACAGTTAAGGAGAAAAAATTATTAGGAATAATATAGGCACCTTGCACTGAAACTCGGTTTATACATGAAGTATGCAATAAACATAGGGAGTCACCATAATGGATAATTACCGTATCTCCTATTTATCTTTCGTAGTATGCAGATCAACCCTCGAAAGCGCGCGAAATTTTGATCGGTTGATCTGCAATACTACAAAAGATAAGTAGGAAATACGGTAATTATCCATTATGGTGACTCGCTATGTTTATTGCATACTATACTTCATGTATAAACCGAGTTCCAGTGCAAGGTGCCTATACAAAATTATAACTGTAACTGTAATAATATTAAACATGCATTTTTAAATTTTCATTTTTTTATTTCCAATTGGTTTTTACGTTGGTTTTTTTTATTGCAATCAATGCAATTTGCGTTTACTAAATCGTGGCGTAGTTTCAAATTTATCAAATCGAAACGTCATTTATTAGTGGATTTCCGTTGGTCAATGACTGATATATTACATCGAGTGGTGTTGTGTTATCAATTGTTTTACAGTTTAGAAAAATACATTAAAATTAAAATCCTTCACGCTGAAATTAAGGGCGTAACCGCTCGCCGTCAGGAAGACAAAAAATAACGCGATAATAAAAATAATAAAAAAAGTTCTCAGTGATTATGTGACCAATTATTATACAGTTGCGTCACGTTTTTCTCTCAACGTGATATTTTCTCAAAGAACCAGTGGTTACTTTACTACCTATAGCTATTTTCACCCTGATAGAATTCATCTTTAGTTTAGATAAATATTTTATCCTTTTTGTTTCGCCCTAATAAACCATACAATCATACGTGGGCAGCCTCCCGGATTTCGGGGGGTATACCCGACCCCCGAAATTTGGGGGGGGGTGTCCCGAAAATTTTTTTTGGGGTATACCTCAAATACCCCATTTTTAGCGTTTTTAGTAGTTTTTAGTTAGTATGCAAATTACGCAACTAAAATTATGAAAAAAAAGTGTGATGACTCAAACAAAAGGCGGCGTTGTAAGAAAAAAGGACTTCAATGTGTAAAGTTAAGCCTTGATTTCGGCGCCTGAGTGATGTTTAAAAGCTTTTATTGCCCGTTTGACACATATGAATAAAAAACTAATCGCTTAAATTTCAAATTTTGCATTAAACAACCCGTAGGAAATTATTTTTTGAAAACAGTTAATAAAACTATGCTCTTTTGAACAATTGGACGCAATTTTATTCGTTTAACTAAAAAATTTGTATTTATATAACAATTAAATACTTAACCATATGCATACAGTGTACCTCTTTATTTTTCAGGAACACAGAATTAAAGTAAATAAAAATTCATCTCGGAAAAAGTTTGACTTTAGGATTTCACTCAGCATAATGAGCGAAACTATACATAAGGTTTTCTGTTCATATAATTCGTATTTTATGAGGTTTTTTATGATACATTTTGAATTTAATAGTGTGTTTTTGGAGACTTTTAAAGTTGAGCTGGTTTATCTTTGCTATCTTAGAAAGGTAGGAGTAGGATGGAATGGAGGGGGATCAGAAGAGGGGTTCATTAAAAAAGGGGTAACTTGGTACTATGTTAGCCTGCTTTTAAAAAAAAACAAACTAAAATTATATAATTGTTGTGTTCAAGTTACTATTGTAGTTTTATAAAAAGTTTCTGACAAATATGTGTTGCTGCCAACGAATTGAATGTCGCTAAAATGATTTTCGCCGGCGAAATTTAAACTTAATTATAAAAATGTGATTTAAGCTACCAGTTTAAGACCCCAGGATCGATTCATGCATGTATAATTGTGGTATTTTAAACAAAATCTACATCAAACTGTTAAATTTAGAATACTATGTACCAGCAAGCCGTCGCTTGTTCAGTTGTCATACAAAGACAATAACAGAATTAATCCAATAGATTACTATAAATGATCGTAAATGGTTTTATTTTGATAGTTGTTTTGTTCTGGACATGACGGATATGGTCTCCATTTTTTTATTGATTACACAACTCCACAAGCCATATCTACTGTAGTTTTATTGCCGCGTTTAAAATGAGTCTTTCCCTTATAACTATATAGTACAGTCACCATGGGATTTTTTGAAAAAAATAGCGGTTCCGGTTCCAGATGTTTAAAAAAATTACTGTTAATTTCGTTTATGGTGCTTAGATTTTATTTTTGTCAGTGCAGTGTTAAAAAAGTTATTCAGATAATATTACTAACGGGTGTAAACGCCTTTTTTTTGTCTAAATGGCAGAAAATTTAAAAGCATATATTTAGTTAGTCATGTGAACATTTGGA
This sequence comes from Microlaimidae sp. YZB2_3, assembly GCA_030248175.1. Lineage (NCBI taxonomy): Eukaryota > Metazoa > Nematoda > Chromadorea > Desmodorida > Microlaimidae > Microlaimidae sp. YZB2_3. Next base: position 42,815 of record JASAMX010002680.1, on the reverse strand, counting down.
CGGTTAAAACAAGAATGTGAAATATTTGAATTAATCAAAAATTATTTAAACAAAAAGCGTGTTGCTTTTCAATAAAAATACCGGTGTGGCTGTCTATGGTAATAAATGATTATAATAATGTATAAAGTACTTTTAACTTTCAACCGCCAAGTAGGTATAGCTTTAAATTAGACTACGGCATGGCATGAAAAAATTCCTATGAGATTTTTCATTTGCGTTCTACCGACTTGTTTATGTTGCGTTTGTTGTTTTGATACTATGAAATAATTTAGAAAATAATTTAGAGATCACGCTTAAAAATTTAACCTCCCATATCATGCTCCGGAGTTCCGAAGCTCTACCCCTAAATGGAGCGATTAAGCTTATAATATATTTCTGCTCTTTGTTTCTTAAAATATGTTTTTGCTTGAAATATGTTTCTGCTCTATCTACATTTTTGAGCTCTATCTGCATTTTGGTTTTTAACAATTTTCGAAAAAAATTATTTTACACAAAAATTTTGGCTAAAAAAGTTATGCAGACCTGTGCATTGCCCCCCCCCGGGGTTAAAACGGGGGGGAAATTCCAACTTGGGGGGGGCACGGGGGGCAACTTTTTTAAAAAACGGGGGGCGCAATAAAACGGGGGGACAAGCAGGGGGGAAAGAAAAAAAAAGAGATAAAAAAGGAGAAAAAAGAAGAAAAAAAAGAAGGGAAAAGGGAGAAAAGGGACAAAAAAAAGCGAAAATAAGGTAAATATAGATCTAAAATGGCTTAAAATACATTGAAATAGGGTAAAAACTGCGAAAAATTCGCGATGATGGCGTCATTATAGGTCAAAAATGGCGTCATAATTTTAGGGTACTTTTTCATTTTTTGGCGGGGGGGGCAATAAAACGGGGGGGGGGCAAATCCTCCAATAAAACGGCAGGGGCATTTCCAGACCGTGCACAGGTCTGGTTATGCCAATGTTTTTTTTTGATTATTCAGGAAATTTGTACAAATATATGGAGGAGCTCCCGGAGTTGCTCCAGAGCTCCAAAAAACGGCGCTTCGGGGAACATCGCTTATAATAACTAAGAAATAAGCTTTATATTGAACTTTTTTTGCAGATTTTTAATGACTAAAATAAAAACATACGAACTCTAATGTAACTTTTTAAAAAAAAAAAAAAGGAATTTGTAAAAATAAAACAAACATCCTTCCGCTTTTTTTGTTGTCTGTCTTAGTTTAACATCGAATATATTGCACAGGAGAATATTTGACTGTACACTAAATTTCTAAACAAAAATAGTTGCATATGCCCAAAGTGTCTTTTTTGTGGTACAAAAATAATTGCGAAAAAAAGCAGCATTGAGTACAAAGAAAGACGCAATGTGTTGCAAGAATACTAACACTGTGGTAAAGATCGCTGCGCGGAAAAACTAGCAAAAATGGGGGATTTTTGTTGCGAAGAAAGTCAAAGTTACGCCTGTGCAATTTTTAGAGCAAAATTTTGGTCAACAGTTTAGTGTACAGTCGGACGTTCTCTTGCAGATCTGTGCACTATCACCCCTCCCCCGGGGTTTTATTGGGTATATACATACGGGGGGACAGTTTTTTTTGAAAAAGGGAGGAGCAATAAAACGGCAGAGGGGCAAGCAGTGGAAAACGAAAAAAAAACAAGAAAAATGACAAAAAAGCGAAGTTTAAGTAAAAATAGGTCTAAAATAACTTAAAATGGATGAAATTAGGCTAAAAACTGCACAAATTTCGCGAAAATGTCGTCATAAAAAGTCAAAAATGGCGCCATAATTTTTCAGAAGTTTTTCATTTTTGGGCGGTAGGGGGGGGGCAATAAAACGGGGGGAAGGGACAATAAAACGAAGGGAGTACACAAAGACACAGCCACTAATAAAGCTGGGGAGGGCATTTCCAGACCGTCCCCAGGTCTGCTCTTGTGTTGTAAAATAAACAGTAAAAAATATAATAGTTAATGAATGCTAGTAGTTTTGAAACCAATTTCGCATACTTTTGGCCGCTTTGCAGCTATGCTTCCATTATTAGTGGTAATAAAAAATAATAAAACATGCATTTGATAAAAATTTTAATACAAGATTTTTAACCAAAAATTGAGGCAACATAAAAACACAATAATCGTTTATCAACAGATCCATTTTTTCATAACAGCAGAAATCATTCACATGAATTTTCATTGCGAACACCGAGATGATTTTTAAAGCTATTTGGGTTATTTAATGTAAATATCGATTTATCACTTTTACTAAGATTAAAGCTTTAATTTTATCACTAGCTACAACCTACCCTTGATAAAACTAGATACCGCATATATGAGTTGGGTTATGGGCAAAGGTAGACAGAGGGGGTTGTGGGCACAGATGAACAAGGGGGAGGTAGAGTGGGGTTCACCCCCCCAGAAAAAAATCCAGGGGGTCCCCCCTCCCATCAAATTTTCAAATTTTTTACCCCTGACCCCCCCCTAGATTTTGAAATCTGATCCCCCTCCCCTCTCGACAAAATTTTAAGTACTTTTTTATACTAAATTTTCTTCCAAAAACGTAAATTTTTACCACAAATTCATGTTTTTACACCCCTTTTAATACCTGAATATCGCTTTTTATTCAATAAAATTTAGTATTATCTTATAAAAAAAACTATTATTAAACCTTTAATGATTTAAAAGTATTTTGCTTAGGAAATTAGACCCCACCTGACCCCCCTCTAGGTTTCAAAATCTTCCACCCCGGGTCGACCCCCTCCCTAGAAAGCTCGGGGGGTTCAACTCCACCCCTGGGACCCTCTCTTAGATTTTGAAATGTCATTTATCCGGGGTAAACACACCAACCCCCCCTCCCTAGCTTTTTGACCGTGTTCATCTATGGTTGTGGGGGGTTATCCTCCAAAAATCCCGATTACTGGCGACACACCCCCCTAAAATTTGGGGGTACCCCGGACACCCCCTCCCCTAAAATTTGAGGGGTTCCCCTAGTACTAAAAACGCTAAAAATGGGGTATTTTTTGATGTATACCCCAAAAACATTTTTGGGACACCCACTCCCAAATTTCGGGGGTCGGGTATCCCCCCCTAAGAAAAAATGCGGGAATATGTTTTAATTTTTTATGAAGATTGTTTGGACTTTCAAAATTGTGTATACCTATTAAACAAAATGAAAAGTGTTATAAACAAATAAACGATCAAACATAGTGTATAGTGTACTATGTTTTATCCACAAACATACAAAAAAATATTTAATCTTTTTTACTCTCTAAATATGCTTAATTCCAAAAACCTGTTTCTGGAATTTTGTGGTTTGTGGTTTTTGTGGTTTGTGGCAGGCTGCCGCCAGAGGTGTTGGCCGCTTAACGCACACCGATTCACCTCTCTCTGACAGCAGCACCTTAGTACATTACTATAAAAGGAGGGAGAGGGGTTAGTTAGTAGAAGTTAAAAAATACTTGATAAATATATTTTCTAAAGTTTATAATTGTAAGAAGTACAGATAAATTAGAGTCCCTATTAGTTGTTTATACACCGGTGGAACTCCAGGCGTTTAGGCTTGCTTGACGCATTCTTAGATTCAGTTTTGTTCTGCTTAATCTTGCCTGAGAATTAAACAAAATATTTGACTTGACCTGAAAAACTAAAAAGAAAATAAAAAATAAAAACATATAGTCAATGAAACACAAAGTAAACAAAATTATAATAAGATAGAAACCTACCTGTTACTGCCTGCAGAGGCAAAAGCAAGACAGAATACAAACATACAATACATGTTCATTCAAACCAAAAATGCAAAAAATAGAGTAAAATTGCATATACTTAAGCACAAAACACACACACATAAACAAGCGCAAATAAACAACCAGAAATACACCATAAATGCACCCTAAATACCACTATTACCCTTATAATTACGCAATACGAATACATACATGGAACAAACAAGCGCACATACACATAGACTGGCGCATATACACGCGGACAGACACACACACACCCATGAGCGCATGTATAGATAGACACAGATAAACAAACACTACCGCGTAAGCACACACCCAACCACACGCACACGCACACACACACACACACACACACACACACACACACACAAACAACACACACACGCACGCACACCCACACACACATACACACACACACGTACACACACACGTACACACGCACAAACAAGACTAACCCCACATACAATTTAAGAATGAGCTTAATAGTAAACAACTAAGCAATACCAAAAACAAGAGGGCCAGCAGTACAAAGTGATTGAATATTTGATTAAATTTGGTTTTGATTATTAGCTGTAAAAGGTGAGTGTTTAGAAAAATAGAGCAAAATTAAATTTTTTGTGATAAAAAAGAATATTATAGAGTACTATAGGTGCTGCGTACCGTGCCACTTAACGACTGAGTCAATTAAGTGTAGCAGCTAAGGCAGAAACACACCAAAAGAGGTATGTTTCGCCTTTTATGGAAATTTTCTGTGATTTTATAACGGTAATAAACCATTTGTCAACCCTCCTCCTTACGCCTGGAATTTAGACAGGCGCTCCTGGCTTGGGACAGGTTCTGGAATTTTAAACCGAGACAATAATTTGGACATTTTTTTACAAAGTAACAGTTATTTGTCTCGCTTACAGTAATTTTTATTAGTTGTAAAAATACAAAGTAAATTTAGAGAGCAGAAAATTTTTTTCGGATATTGATGATTCGGTACAAAATCAAGGTTTTTATTTCTTATTTTGATAATTTTTAATAACTCCTTGCAACTGCTTCAAAACCTCGTAAATTTTGGCGCCCGGAAAAAATACATTCTGCAAAATATTTTCGGAAAGAATATCTTCTGAAAGACTTTTAAATTCTCAACTAAAGAAAACTTTTTTTCCTAAGCCTAAGACAAACCTTAAAATCAAGCTAAAACAACATAAAAAAGTTTTAAAAAAGCTTTAAAAGTTTTTAAAATACTGAATAATATACTGCTGAAAGAAGATATTTTTTCCGGAAGATATTTTGCAGAAAGTATTTTTTCCGGACACCTAATTTTTTGGTGAAATATTTCCAAAAGAAAAAATTTAAAAGCTAAAAACTAGCTGGATTTCATTAAAGTCAGAAAACCATACAAAAACCAACAAGCATGGTTGTCAACTTCATTTTTATGGAAATATTATAATTAATTGATATAATATTTTATTTTGTACGAAATCCCGTGTAGTGTAAATCATTATTTTAAGTGAAACCTTAGCTTTTACTTAATAAATAATGTAATATGTTTAATATTTGGTTTATTAACTCTTAAGTAATCTGTTTTGATTTTATTTAGGAAATCGCTCCTTGAAACAAAAAGAATGAAATTTTTATGAATGTTTTCTGTGTTTATAAACTGTATTAATTTACCCAAAGTGTTTAAGAATTAATATTTCTCCTAAAAATGATTTCAATTGGTCATGTAAAAACATTTATATACATTCATTCTCTGTAGTTTTTTAAGTCTAATGTATATGTAGCTATGTTAATTGTTTCGTTTTCCTAGTCGCTTTAATGCAAAAAACAACACCATGTAAGCGTAGCTTAGCGATATGTTTTATTGGCCTTACAATAACCTGTAATTAAATTTCTTTGAAATAGTTTGAGATTTAAACAGATGATTTTTTTACCGTTGACTTGCATATTCTGATTTACTTATTTACGGCTTAAAAATAGAAAATTTAAAACGTTTTATTTGATTTTAATTGAAGTTAAAGAACAGAATGTATTTTTTATGAACAGTAAATCAAATCCATTTTTCATATTTTGCAAGGAAAAAAGATTTTTTCTTAACAATTTATACTGAGGCCTCCTGTATGGAAACTAAATATTTAGGAAGATTAGATTCACCCATACAAAATTCAAAAAATATGGATTTAATCTCCTCTAAATCAATGATGTAGATGAAACATTTTTGTTTAAAACTACTTTTAACTGTATTGTAATGTAATCACTTAAAAAATTTTGAGTTCCGAGTTTAAATATATATTTTTGCAATAAAAATAAAAAGGCAAAAAAAATTAAAACTATGTTATTTTACCATTTTTTAAATACAAAACACAATATGGTAAGAATTTATTACAAAAAATAACAATAAAAGTCTTAAAGTACTATTTAAATGGTAACCTTTTTTATCCGATATTTTTCTAGAGTCATTTTCTTTTATTTACTTATATTTCTGTCGTCGTTATTTATTTAGAGAAGCGGTTTTTGTTTCTGAAATTAAATTTAATCTGTCTTGGTCTAAACATACTCAGTTGAGTGTTATCTGTTTTGTTTAAACGTAATTAAAAGTTATACGCGTAGTTTTAAGCTTGGGTTTATGTTTTAAGTCAACGAAGTTAATTTTAGGAAAGCGTTCTTTTATAAGCTTTGTTGAGCAGCCCAAGGTTATAAATAAGCCGAATTAAAAACCAAATAAATAGTTTATTGCGTGCGAATAGATTTTTTTTATTAAATCCAAGCAATTGAAGCTCCACTTCAGTATTTCTCAGAAAACTATCCCACCCAGGATCCATTAGTTTTGATACAAAAGTGTTTATGTTATATACTTGCGGCAAATTTAAAAAAAAAACAGATTGAGCAAATCTGAAGCAAAATACAGAAATCTGCTCAATAGTGATCGATGCCATACATGGGCAAGTTGGTCCGGAGTGGGGGGTTTAAACCCCAAATTAGGGAGGGGGGTTAAAAGCTGAGAAACGCAAAATACCCATATCGTTTTTTTTTCTGGAGTGCATTTTACCCATGTCGTTTTTCAATTTTAAAGAAAAAAATAGGTAAAAAACGCTAAAGGTCTATTCATACTTATGACAAAACGTCCTTTGGACAAAGTCCAAAGGACAAAAGTCCTTTGGACTTTGTCCAAAGGACAAAGTCCAAAGGGAAAAGTCCAAAGGACAACGTATTCATACTTCTTTTGTCCTTTGGACTTTTCCCTTTGGATTTTGTCCTTTGGACTTTGTCCAAAGGACAAATTCTGAGTAGCGTTCATACTTCGTCCAAAGGACAAAGTCCAAAGGACGTTTTGGCTTGTCCAAAGGACGTTTTGGTTTGTCCAAAACGTTTTGTCAGAAGTATGAATAGACCTTAAAACGGTAAAAAACGGGGGGAGGGGGGGTGCTTAATTTTTTAAGGGGGGGGGGGTCCAAAATTTTGGCTCTAGTGGGGGGGAGGTGGACCTCTCTGCTTCCCTCAAAAAACAACTATAATTTTTCCAAGCTCATTAGTTTTTAATATATCAGATTATTTTAGATTATTTTTAACGCATTTTAATAGCTACTTGATTGTCTCGAAAACTAATTTATTTCTTATATTTAACATGCATTTATTTCTGAAATATCTCTGACATATTACTTATCAAATTTATATCAAAATGTTGAGTCAGTTTTTAGCAGACACATAAATTTTAACCCATTGGGGGAGGGGCAAGGGGCGGGGGGCAAAACTAAGAAGAGAAGAAGAAAAGAGGGGTGGAGGAGGAGATTATATAAGAAAGTAGGAGCTGTAAGTATCTTGTAGAAAGGAGTAAGGGGCAAGAGGTATAAAAAAGGGGGGGGAGGAGGTTGTGTGTGTCTGCGAAAGAGTCTTGAGAATACCCCCCGGGGCCGGAAATTGTGGCTCGGTCCGGGGTCTTTTTTTTTAATATTTTTATTACCTAATCCGCCAGCAAACGATCAAAAATTTTGAACCTGTTTGTTCAGACCGCCAAATACGGTTGAAAATCGCAGCCCGGTCAGGATGAATGACCCTTCACATACTACTTAGTTATGAATAAGTGCCGTAATATAATTTTTATACGGGTAGGGTTATTGTAAGTATTCCCCTTTTTAGTAGTTATCGTGCACAGGCCTATATTATAAAGATCCTTCGTTTTGTATGTTCCTCTAACTTCTACGATTCTACAACCCGCGCGGCCCAAATCGCTCTCCGGCCGTACTTGCTATATTTTTATACTTTTATTACTCTGGCAACAAATTAAAAAATTTAGAGTACTCTCTCAGACCGCCAAATTAACTGAAGTCCGGCCAGTTTACAACTCTGTAATTTATTGTTAAATTGTTAAAAAGCAAAAAAACAAAAGGCTTCTTTACAGTGTACCAGACGAGAATTACTTTCCTAATAGCGCGCATGAGCTTTGATCGTAATCGCAAAAAAAGTATAATATAATGCATGATTTAAAATTTATATTTTTTATAGTTGGCGACGTCGTTTTTGCGTTTAAGACGCGTTTTTTTTGCCTATATAATCAGAAGCTGTTAATTTATTGTTTTTGACAAAAGTTTTTGCTTATGAGCAGCAGAGATTTTTCTGCTCACAGCGAAAATATTAAATAGGCTTCCTGTGACTTCTTATTTGCTCAATCATAATTTTATTATACATGGAATTTCTGCGGTAAAAACATAAAGAAAAAAAACTTTTCTCAGCCTACGGCATGCAGTTCATCTAAAGTCTTTAGTTCTTTTAAGCAATTAGCAATTCTGTGTCTTCAGTTATTCTACTCAAAGCTATTACATTGTTAAATTTGACTTTATATCATAGTTAATGGATTTCTTCGCTGCAGGTAAAACAAAAATAATCGTTAGCTTCTTTTTTATTACAAAAAATAGGATCTTTATTATTTCAAAATACCTGGATGTTGTAAGATTTCTCACTTTCCTTTAGTCTTTCGAAATTAATTTCAAAATGCCTAATAATTAGTAGGTTAAAAAGTTACCTAAACAAATATTCAAGGTAAAACTTTTTTAAACCCAATAAAAATAAGAAAATTTTGAAATATTTTTTTAAGTAAACGAATCAGAACCTGAGTTTTTGAGCTAAAGGACAGGTGAAATTAAAATTTTAGGCGTCACGTCAACGCAAAAAATCCAGGCATGAATACATTAAAATATTTAAAAAATCTTAATATCAATAACAAAATAATATGCTTCATAATCGAAAACGAAACAAAATAATTTCCTACAAAAGATCGAAATAATAAAGTAAAATATTAGTAATTGGATTTAAAAACCTGTCTCTTTTATATATAGAGTAACTGACTTAATTTCGGCCACCTTTTTTTATTTTTTTGAATAAGTTTTTTCTGGCTTTTTCAATCAAGCCAAAATTTGGCCTAAAAATCAAACAATCGTTATATTTGTTATTCCAGTGCAAAATTTGAATATTTCTGTTACGCTTAAAAATCAGTGAAGGTTTAAACTTTTTTTTAAGTGGCCGAAGTTAAGGCGCGTGCCATTTATTTCGGCCACCTACAAAAAACTGGCCATAACTATTGCTTAAACGAACAATAAAAATTTCTAAAGGTTGCAAATTTACCCTTAGGTATTGTTCTTGGTACATATAACTTAATTTTTCCCGTTTGCGAACTTTAATAGTTATTAGCAAGACTTTAAATAATTATGTCAAATCTTTAAAAAAACAAGTTTTAATAACTTGTGTTTTTTGTTCAATTTTTATTTTTGGCTTAAAAAACGTCAAAATAAAGTCAAACGAGCAAAAAAAATCTTTACAAATACAGTAGTACAATGATATTTAAAAACAGCAAAAAACGGCAGGTTCTTTCACCTAAATTTTCAGGTGGCCGAAATTAACGGAATCTTAAAATGCGCAGTTAGTTAAACGCATTGCAAAATGATTTTGAAGAAAATATCAAAACATGAAAATTAACAACTTTCAGCCTTAAATAGAAGATATTTTAAGTTTATATATTGCTTCGTTCTAAATTTGATGCAGTTTAAACACAAAGCAAAAATTAAGAAAATCACAAAAAATTCACTTTTTGTATTAAAATATTGATAATGTAGAATAACAAAAATAAAAAACTTTTGCAAAAACACTTTATTCAATATTAATCAAATCCAGTTACTTTTGTGCTAGTTCGTTTGTGTTTTAAAAATAAGCCAATTTTCTAACACCCTAAATTGGTGGCCGAAATTAAGGCGTGGCCGAAATTAAGTCAGTTACCCTACTACCGTACATAGTTACTATGGATTCGGTATGGGGCAGCAAATATAAAGAAGGGGCCTACCTAGCAAAAAAGTTTACGTCGGACGGAGATCCCCACGACCCCACCACGAAACAATAATCCCTCCCAGATTATACATGCATTTTATTTTTCATTGTATAGTCTTTTTGAAACTTGAAATACCATAAACACTAAAAATCATAAAATATCTAGATATATTTTTTTTTAAAAATTAGCGGAATTATGTATTAAATTACCAAAATCCAACCTTCCCTGTTTTTCACCTATGACTAATATAAGCTACTACAGTGCAACAATTTGAAAAATTTGATCTTGAGGGGTTTTCAAAAACTAGAACATTTTTGCGGTATATAGTTTAACATCCATCAAATTCTAATCACACTTTTTTATGTAAATATGCATATGTTGGCTGCTCTAGATCGTACTAATACTTTCACTAAGGTACCAGAAGGATCTGAACTGTATAGTTAGTTGGCAGTTTCACGGTTAGTTAATATTCATGCTTGCTTGTTGTATTCATGAAAAATAACAGAAAAAAAGTATTATTGAAACATCATAAGTTCTAAATTTAGCTGTATTAACAAATATCCATATGTTAATTCTGATACAGAGTAACTGACTTAAATTCGGCTAGGTCTTAACTTCGTCCACCGGCTGTTGTTTTTGTCATTGGTAAAATTCTGAACTCTGCGTATGGCTAAATAGATCGTCATTGTCATCTATCTCTCTAATCATGCGCAGCTCATTCCACAACTATTATGATGAGCACAGCAAAAATTATCACCGGTGGCCGAAACTAAGGCATGGCCGACTTTACGTCAGTTACCTCACCTACCCACCCACTTTACACGTGTCCCTATTTTTCTCTTTAGCTACTTACACCCGTAGATTTCGCCATGAATACCTCACTGGACTCCGACAGTGCCGGCTCTTCGGCTGACGAGAAAATGCTGAACAACATGGAGCTCATCATCTACTGCTACATTCTTCCCGCCCTGTGCGCCGTGGGCATCGTCGGCAACGCGTGCAATCTGCTCACGTTGGCGAGCGAGCGCCTCCGTGCCGTGTCCTACATGTACCTGAGGGGTCTGGCGGTAGCGGACGCCCTGTGCATGCTGGCCGTCTTGGGGTTCGTCACCTGTGAGATCCTGGAGAAAGTGACGGAGGACCACGACGCCGTGTTCAGCTACCCCGCCGTGTTCTACAAAACCAAGTTCATGCTCATACTGATCAACGCCCCCATCACCTGCGGGACTCTCATCGTCACCGCCCTCACGCTGGAGCGCTATCTATCCGTCTGCTGGCCGATATTCTTCCGGTAATTTTTAGTTGTTTATTGTGGTATTTTAACTTTTCATTGCTACACAAGTTAGGGTAGTGCATTTAATTTCGGCACTTTTTCGTTTTTCCAATGTAACTTTTCACTGTATGGCCTAATTTTCATGTTTGATAGCTCATTTTAAAGCTTTTACGATACTGCGTTGCGTCATAAAAAATTCATTGTACGAAAGTTGTTTTTTTACTTAATTAAATCAGTTTTTAAAAAATGGAAAACTGCCGAAATTAAATGTATGCATTTAATTTCGGCACTTTACAAACAATCGATTGTTTCTCAGTCAAAAAATCATTATTTTCAAAAATTTAAAAGCCTATCATTATCTCCAAACAGTTTTCTTTAATTTAAGCTTCTACTTGTTGTTCAACGTGTAACTGGCAAAAAATTACAGCTAAAATGATAAATGGTATCAAAATGAGCAAAATTTTGGAAAAAAGTGCATTTAATTTCGGCACTTTTTAAAAAGACCCCTTTAATCGAGTTTAAGTGCAGTGCTATGACTCCTACACATTTCAACGTTGTCTTTTAACTAATTACAACTAAAATTTAACACCCGACCACTAAATTGAACCCGTTTTTACCTACAACAATAGTGTGCCGAAATTACACTATTTTATTTTATAACGATTGCTCACCACAGACGCAATGTAGAACCAGGGGGACTAAAAATTCAGAAAATAGACTAAATTTTACCAGGAGAGTTTAATTTTTAAACCCATTTATTGCGTAATCATGAAATGCCCATGTTCTAAAAACGAGTAACAATTTTATTTTTTATAAATCACACAATTTCACATGAAAATATCACAAAATAACAAATAAAAAGCTCACGACAGTCATCTACATATAATTAGCTCTCATTTGAGCTATCAAACGTCGTATTCCGTCCAGGATTACCAAAGATATAGTCCAAAATCAAAAATGCCCAATTGGGAAAAGTGCCGAAATTAAATGCACTACCCTACTATAAAGTTTATATTTTTGCAGTTATTTTTTGCCCGATTCAAAACTGTAAGGTAAATTTGACAAAGGACAGGAAAGTTAGTGAAACGAATTATGTAGACCTGTGCACGGTTTGGAAATACCCCTTCGCTATGTTAATGGCTACCAATCCTCCCCTTCCCCCCCCCTCCGTTTTAATGCCCCTGCTCAAAATGAATTACTAAAAAATTAATGCGCTATTTTTGAATTATTTTCAAAAATTTTTTGAGTTTTTAGCCTATTTTAATGCATTTTAAAACATTAAAATGCGTTTTTTTTTTCTTAAATTTCGATTTTTTTTTTCCTTTTTTCCCTTTTTTTTCTTTTCTCCCCAGGTTGCCTCCTCTTCCTCCGTTCAAAATAATTAGCCCCTCGTACAGGTACTCCCCCGATTCTGGAAAGGCACCCCCCCTCAAAAAAAAAACCCCGTGGGAGGCAGTGTACAAGTCTGACTTATTTTAAAAAAAGCCGAAATTATGGGAAAAGTCACGAATAAAACGAGTCTATTGACAACAAACTAATTTAGAAGAAAAAATTGTATAAAAATTGGGATATAACAACTAAAAAAATATGACCAAATCCAGATCATTAGCTGGGATCGATTTTTTAAGAAGTTTTTATATATTATTTCAAAAAGTTTATGTCACCGGCAGCTTGGTTAAGAAGTTTTTATATATTATTTCAAAAAGTTTATGTCACCGGCAGCTTGGGAACAATTACCAAAAGACCCCTTGGAGAACGCGGCCGCACTTCTTGCCGAAAACTTGACAATCCGTTTCCCCAACCCTTGCAAAATGAAATTCCGAATAGAGTCAATTCTTTATTAATCTTCAGACCTGTGCACTGCCCCCCCTGGGGTTAAAAGGGGGGGCAATTCCAAAATGGGGGGGCACGGGGGGCAACTTTTTTGAAACGGGGGGAGGCAATAAAACGGGGGGGCAAGCAGGGGGGAAAGAAAAAAAAGAGAAAAAAGGAGAAAAAAAGAGAAAAAAAGAAGGGAAAAGGGAAAAAAGGGACAAAAAAAGCGAAAATAAGGTAAAAACAGGTCTAAAATGGCTTAAAATACATTGAAATAGGCTAAAAACTGCAAAAAATTCGCGATGATGGCGTCATCATAGGTTAAAAATGGCGTCATAATTTTAGAGTACTTTTTCATTTTTTTGGCGGGGGGGGGGCAATAAAACGGGGCAAATCCTCCAATAAAACGGGGGGGGGGCATTTCCAGACCGTGCACAGGTCTGAATCTTTATTCCAATAACCCAGCTAAATCTTAAATGAATGAATTTTAGGTCATGGAACAACCCGACCCGTGCGCGCGTCATCATCGCTGTCACGTACATCGTTCCGCTGTTTGTGTTCGCCCCGATGCTGGTGGAATACGACGTCGTCCCGCGGCCCAATCACCTCAACCGGCCCTATTACACCCTCAACCACTCCAGCTACAAAAAGCATCCCGTTTTCGAGGCGTACAAGTGGACTAGGATCGCCCTGTTCAAATTCGTACCTATCATCGTTATCGGGGTGCTCAACCTGCTCATTGTCGTTTCGCTACAGCGACACAAGGCAAGGCAAAGTTGTAAACGGGCCTTGCTGTGCCGGACCAGGCCACCGCCGGGACAATTATGCTTTAGAGTCGTTAGACGGTTAGAGCCGAGGGCACTTACAGCTGAGGCTTGGAGTCGAAAGTGAGAAAGTTGGAGCCAAAAGTGTAAAATCACTAAAACGTGACCCTAAGCCTAAGCCAAAGCCTAAAATTAAACCCAACCCATTTTTTTTACTGTCGGCTCCACGTGCCAATTATCCCGGCTCTGATTTTTTTAAATTTTTGACGACTCTAAACGGTCATTCTACTATATTTAGGTTTACTACAGCGCTTATTAAATTTCCCTTCCTCCACTTTTCCCTGATATTAATGATGTTCTTCAAATATAAAGCTTCAGAGCTAATGCCACTTTACTTATATCAAGAATATATAACACAAGAGAATGTCCGACTATACACTAAATTTTGCGAGAAAAGTCGCACTTTTGAATTCGTGTGCGACTTTTTTCGCAAAAATCCGCCATTTTCTGCTAGTTTTTCCGCACTGCGATTTTTACCACAATGTTAGTTTTCTCGCAGTAAGGACTGCGACTTCTTTCGCACTCTATGCTGCTTTATTTGCACTGCGAGTCTGGCTGCGCAACAAAAAAAATACAGACGCTGGTAGTCATTTTTAATGGAGTAAAACACTTCAAAACTTGTTTTAATTTTAAAACGTTGGGAAGTTACTTATCTTATTAAAACTAAAAAGTTTAACATCTTAAGGTAAAAAAAACGACTTTTACTTATTTAAACACAAAATTTTCGCTCCGCTTTGTTTTTATTTTTTATTTTGTTGTGCAGCCCGACTCGCAGTGCGAAAATAATCGCAGTGCGAATAAAGCAGCATAGAGTGCGAAAGAAGTCGCAGTCCCCACTGCGAGAAAACTAACACTGCGTGTAAAAAATCGCAGCGCGGGAAAACTTGCAGAAAATGGCGGATTTTCGCGAGAAAAGTCGCACACAAATTCAAAAGTGCGACTTTTCTCGCAAAATTTTGGTCAAAAATTTAGTGTATAGTCGGACATTCTCTTGTGTTATATATTCTTGCTTATATAAAACGAATGAAGTTTTGGATCTGCGGAGCTGCACTACTTAAATGAGTAATTTAGAGCATTATTCAAGCATAAACTGTTTTAAGTTACCTAAGTATATATACCTCATTTTTAAAACCATTTCAGTGTTTTAATAAGCTTCAGAAAAAATAAATAGTAATAATTTGGGAATAAAATAATGGCATTACTTGTCAATTATTGAGTTAGTTGGTTAGCACAAATATATATACGCTGCAAGGGGGTAGCCAGGGGGGAAGGGTTATGGGGGTTGTGGTGGTAACCCCCCACCTTTTGGGCTGGCCGAGGTAAAAATTTTGGGGTCCTAAAAGAACAAATTTTAAAAAATTTTCTCGCGCTTCGCTCCGCTCAGCGCTCGACACTTATATACCTTTTTACAACATTTAAGTGGTTTTTAATGAATTTCAAAGACAATTTTTAAAAATTTTTGCATGCTGTCGCACGATTTTTATTTCATACCTTTTTAAACCTAAAATTTTTCAAGTTTAACTTAGAAAAACAATGCAAATAACAGCAAAAAGAATCACCTAGGTCGAAGCGCAAAAATTTTTTACCCTTTTTAATGTCTTTTTTACGGTATTTTGAAAATTTGGAGTACAACCCCCTACAAGATCCCCCCTTTCGAAAAATTTGTATGGAGTCCGTACAGCCCACCTTTCCGAAATCCTGGCTACGCCCCTGATACGTTGGCCCCTAAAATTTATATCACCACAGCAGATCGAAGCCATTATACTAATAAATAAGTAGGTCTGTTGTAACCATAAGGCCCTTTATAGGGCATTGGGACAGTGCAAACTTAGCTGCTTTCAAAATTTACAACTCCGCCTATAGGAAAAGCGTCGAAGACTCAAGGGGGACCGAAACAAGAAAAGCGGGGCACAAGCCAAGGAGAATCAATCTCTGCTTTTTCTACTTATTGGAATTAGCGTGCTTTTTTTTATCTGCAAGGTGCGGATGCCAATGGAAAAGAACGGGGTTTCATAAAACTGCTATTTCAAATTATACTTCAAAAATAATAATGCATACCTGCTGCGAAATTTCTTTAATTATATAAGCATATTTTGAGAGGAATGATTTATACATAACACTGCATACATTTTACTTGTAGCCAATCAATAGTGTATAATAATCGTATAAAGCGACCATTCCTTTGGTAAAATATTCTCACTTAAAAAATTTTTCTGAATGGGCATTCATTATATTTTTTATACATTTTTTTAACTAGTGGCGAAAAGGCATAACCTATAGTCACCAGACCTGTGCACTTGCACTGCCCCCCGGGGTTTTATTGGGGGGGGGGCAAATTCATTCCAAAGCGGGAGGCACGGGGGGAGGCAACTTTTTTTAAACGAGGAGGGGCAATAAAACGGGGGGGGGCAAGCAGGGAAGAAATAAAAAAAATAGAAAAAAGGAGAAAAAAATAGAAAAAAAAGGGGAAAAAGGAAAAAAAGACAAAAAAGTGAAAATAAGGTGAAATCAAAATAGGTCTAAAATGGCTTAAAATGCATTGAAATAGACTAAAAACTTAAAAATTTGGCGTCATTATAGGTTAAAAATGGCGCCATAATTTTTGGGTACTTTTTCATTTTTTGGCGAGGGTGGGAATAAAACGGGGGCTATAAAACGGGGGGGGGGGGCAATAAAACGGGGGGGGGGGCAAATCCTCCAATAAACCGGGGGGACATTTCCAGACCGTGCAAGGTCTAAATAGTCTGTACAAAAATGATGTGGATAAAAAAACTTCAGGTCATATCTGAGCAATCATTAATGAGCATATTTTGTTAACAGTAAGGTCGATTTATACAAAATTTTATTACTGTATACAACCATAGATGAAAACGGTCAAAAAGCTAGGGGGGTGTTTACCCTGGGTAAATGACATTTCAAAATCTAGGGGGAGTCCTGGGGGGCTCGAACCCCCTTAACTTTCTAGGGACAGTCGACCCGGGGTGGAAAATTTTAAAACCTAGAGGGGGGTCAGGTGGGGTCCAATTTCCGAAGCAAAATACTTTTAAACCATTAAAGGTTTAATAATAGTTTTTTTATAAGTAATACTACATTTTATTAAATAAAAAGCGATATTCAGGCAGACCTGTGCACGGTCTGGAAATGCCACCCCGTTTTATTGGAGGATTTGCCCCCCTCTCCGTTTAATTGTTCCCCCCGCCAAAAAATGAAAAAGTACCCTAAAATTATGACGCCATTTTTGACCTATGATGACCCATCATCACAATTTTTTTGCAGTTTTTAGCCTATTTCAATGTATTTTAAGCCATTTTAGACTTATTTTTACTTTAATTTCGCTTTTTGTCCCTTTTTTCCCTTTTCCCTTCTTTTTTTCTTTTTTTTTCTTTCCCCCCTGCTTGCCACCCCGTTTTATTGCCCCCTCCCTCCCAGTTTCAAAAAAGTCCCCCCGTGCCCCCTACGTTTTGGAATTGCCCCCCCCCCCAAAAAAACCCCAGGGGGGGGGGCAGTGCAGAGGTCTGTTCAGGTATAAAAAGGGTGTAAAAACACGAATGTGTGTTAAAAATTTACGTTTTTGAAAAAAATTTAATATAAAAAAAGTACTTAAAATTTTCTCGAGGGGGGGTCAGATTTCAAAATCTAGAGGGGGGTCAGGGCCAGGGGTAAAAAATTCGAAAATTTGGGGGGAGGGGGCCCCTGGTTTTTTTTCTAGGAGGGCCTCAAAATTAAATTTCGAGGCTAGGGGGGAGGTGGACCCCACTCTAGCCCCCCTTGTTCATCTATGTATACAACTCATGATGAAGTTTTGTAAACATCGACTTTATCGTTAGCGAAATATGCTGACCTTTAGGTTTTTTTTTGTCCACATGATTTTTTTACAGACTATAGAGCTCTTTAAATTTAAAAACAAGGACCCCCTTACTTTAGGTTTAGCCTCTTCCCTTCTCTGCTCACACTAATATTGTTTATTAAAAACTAAAAATAACAAGAAAAATAAAGCACATAGTAAATAATTACAAGTAAAACAATATTATACCAAGCGGTAAAATAGCCTAACATTATTATGTATTTAAATGAACGGTTTAAAAAATTATTGAAATTCGTTCATATAAAAGACGGATTTTGATCAAATTTTGCAGCAAAAAATTTTAGTTTTAATTTCTAACTATATGTTTTTCTTTTTTTTAATTTTATAGTTTACAAACCCGAAAATTATTTTTGTTTCCTGCCACGTTTATACAATCTTATAAATTCCAATAGACAAAAAGGCTTGTTTGATTTGATTATAAAAGTCACATACATACATAATATAAATGCTTGTTTTAAAATTGTTGCATTGCACAGTTTCTGGAATTAAATTTAAATAAAAATAAGAGGTTTTTACTTTGGCCTTCTTGGCTGCAATAGTTTATTAAGACTTTTTGACAATTTTATCAATAATTGTCCACTAACCAAGTGATTGTTTTAAGACATCGCAATTTAATACTGCCAAAAAATAATTTTTATTAACACATTATCACATTTTAATATAGTTATAAGGTATTGTGATAGTTTATATTACATAATTTTTTGTTTGGTTAAGCTATTTTTAGTTTCTTTATTTAAAGGTTTTCGTTTTTGCGATCACTTGGTTGATAGTCATCATTTTTTTTTTAATTTTATTTTTCTGTGTTTTTTGGATGTTTTTGATTGTATATAGAAAAGTAAACTTTTATATCAAGACATGTGTATTGCACGTAAACCGTTAAAAGAAAAAGCCCACACACATAAGCAAATCTAATAAATTACACTTCTGACATTTTTAAAGGAAGAACTGATTTCAATTTTTGATATATTACCTTAGACAAGCAATACACAAACAAACAAAAAATTAAACTGCGTTTATGGCGACATTTTGGATTAACAGTGTCCCCACCATTGACACTTCTATCTCCAATGAAAATACCTGTTTATTATAAAACGGGAGGAGGGAGTGGTGGAGAGGGGTGGGGAGGGTCGCGGGATTTTTTTGGGGGGGGGGGGGGGGGGGTGGGGGGGGGGGAGCGGGGGGTCAAATTTTAGGGGGGTGTCCAGTAAGACCCAAATTTTAAGGGGGGTGTACCCAATCTTTCCGCGCTGCCTTAAAATGAGCTTAAAACGCGTAAAAAAACGTAAAACAAGCTTATAAATGCTTTAAAACTGTTTAAAATTAAAATAAGATCTTATTGCACCTTATAAATTTTATTTTTTTTAATACTTTTAATAAAAATGTGCAGTGGAGTAGTCAGGATTTCATTTCGGGGGCGTCAGTTTGGGGGAGGGGAGAAAAAGTGTTGTCAAAGCGGCGCGAAGCGCTGCCGCCTGCGCCGCGTAGCGGCGCCAGCCGACGCGAAGCGTGGGCCGGGGGTTTGGGGGGTGTCCCCCAGCCGCCGGAGGCGAAAATTTTTTAAAATATATACTAAAAACGGCTTAAAAATCGTCTCCTGGTGATCGCGTGAACATACCTTTTACTTTTGTTTTTTTACCTAATTTCTACATAATTTTCTGTGATCTTAAAAATTCAGTCAGGGGGTTCGGGGGGAACAATGCCCCCCGGAGGAGAAAATTTATAATTTGAGGCGCTAAAATACACTAGAAATTTTAATTCCAAATGATAGTAATTACAAAATTTAAGGTTTTTTATAGATATACTATACATTTATAACATGTGTTTAAAACGTTAAAAAAAGATAATAGTGTTTTATAGTAGTTTTATTAAACATGTAATGCCTTAACTACTGAATGGGATAATCGATTTGAAATTGAAAAACTAAGATAAATTGCTAATTTAAACTGCCCGCGTAGCAGGGAAATTTAAACTGCCCGCGTAGCAGGGGAATTTAAAGGTAATAAACGGGAAAATAAAGTAATAAACACTCCGCGCGAAGTGCGGAAAAATTTTTTAGTCCTTTTATAACACTTAAAAAATTTTTCTTTGGGAGGCGAATTTGGGGGGTGTCCCCGACTACCCCAAATTTAAGGGGGGTGTCAGCAAAATCCGAAATTTTTTGGGGGGTATAACCCCCCCAACCCCCCCTGCCCACCTATGGTTGTGGAATATCCTCGGTCGCAGTAAAGGCAGTTGGTTATAAATAAAAGCTTCGTTCCGCTCAGGCGTCTTCAACGGAAAACGGCGTCCGCGTTGGAAATGAGGAACTGCAAAATGAACTGCTCGTGTTGCTGGGGCAGGACCATGACGCTCATGGAGGGGCTGGCGGCGCAGAAGATGGTCGGGGCGAATATCCGCGCCAAGTTCTCCGCGCTCATCCGATTCCGCTCTTGTGCCCCAGCCACAGCGGCTAAGTGCAGCATGAGGAGCCGCGTGGTGCTCAGATGAGCCGTCGGCAGCTCCTGCAGCAGTTTCTTAAAAGTTTTCACGCGCTCGTAGTCCGCTTTAGTTCGACTAAAATTAATCCATTATTATTTATAAGTTTGGAACTTCTATAAACCTTATATGAATGTACTATCGCAACTGAACTGGATCAATTGTTTTTTTTAGCTTTTATATTATCAGACCAGACCTCTATCCAAAATACTGTACAGTTTAAGAAAAAATAGACTTCATCTCAACTCAAACTAACGTGATTACCTTTTGTCAATTTATACACTAGTTTGTTACCAGTACGCTTATGTACAAGTGTGAAATAAAAAAAAAACAACCGGACATAAAAGGATTCATGTGCTTTTATCACAAACAATTAAATATAATTAGGTGTTGAAAAATTTTAATGATAAACAACATTTTAGAACATTACATCATCAAACAACATTACATCTATTCAAAAATCCCTGTATATAAATAGACGTAATGTCTGTCTGTGTTCTCTAACTCCTCCCTCACCATCCAACGGATTCAGGTGAATGAGGAATCATTGGAAAGCTCATACCCTGAAGAATGTCGTAAGGAGGTTACAATTTTGAAAAATTTTACACGGACATCTTTAGACTGGACAATTCAATGCATAGGGGGACCATATGGATTTTGAAGGTTGAAAATTTTTTGTCTTTGAATTGAATCAAACTTATTGGTTTGTGAGTCAGTGGCGTGCCCAGGATTTCATTTTAGGGGAGCGGTCTGGGTAAATACTAACCCTGAAGGGGGGTTTGGGAGACGGCAGCCCCCCATAAATGGGGAGTCTGGAGGGCAAGACCCCCCGCCAGTGAGGTCAAGAGGCAGAGCCCCTTGTCAGGGGGTTCAGGGGGGGGCAGAATGCCCCCGGGAGAGTAATTTTTTAATTTGAGGCTCTAAAATACACTAGAAATTTTAATTCCAGATGATGTTTATTACAAAATTTAAGGTTTTTTATCCTTTTAGGTTTAAAACATGTGTTTAAAACGTTAATAAAAGGTTAATAGTAGTTTGATTTAATATGTATGCCTTAATTATTGAACGGCATAATGAATTTGAAATCAAAAAACTAAAATAAATTGTCAAATTAAACTACCCGTGAAGCGGAAAAAATTTGGTTTTTGACTATTAATATGCTTTTGGAAGGCAACAGGAAAGTTTTTGTATTAATATTAAAAAAAAAATTGTCACTCTTAGGGGCGGGGGCCGACCGCCCCCCCCTGGGCTGGGCACGTCACTGGTTAGAGTAATTAAAGTTAAAGTCCTTCAGGCTGAAATTCAGGACGTAACTTCTCGCCGTCAAGAAAAAATGAACGCTTGAGAATAAAAATAATAAAAAAGTTTTTAGAGATGATGTTACCAATTATTATTAAGTTGCGTCAGGTGTTTCTCCCCACGTGACATTTTCTCGAAGAACGAGTGGTTACTTTATCACCTAGTCAATTTCACCCTGATAGAATTCATCTTTAGTCAATGGAAAGCCAGATTAACACGTTTTTTTTGAAAAGATGAACAAGGACATCTTTATACTGGACAACGTTTTTTCACTAAAGAGGAATGACATTCCTCTCCAACCACAAGAAGGATTGGGATAAATGAAATATCATTGCAAAGCTTACAATTCGGGAATATCATAAACGGGTTGAAATTTGGAAAAATGTTGCATGGACATCGTTAGGCTGGACCACGTATTGTGACAAAAGGGGGAACCCTATGAACTTTGAAAGTTAAAAATTTTTTGTCTTTAAAATTGGCTCAAACTTATTGGTTAGAGTAATTAGCCAATGAAACGCCAGAATATCACGTTTTTTTAACAGGATTTTCAGCGCTCAAGGCAAAATGCTCTCCCTGACCAATTTTTAAAAATTTTAGGTATTCTCCCCGACTTTTTCCAGAGCTCTCCCTGACTTTTTTTAACATAATAACTACAATTTGCTATACAGCAATACATCCGGTTTTTGAGTAAAATACTGCAATTTTTAACGTTTTTAATAAAAATAAAGCCGCCAAAGGAAAATTTTTTAAATATGAACAAAAAATTGCTTAAAAATTTCCCCTGGCAATGGCGTGAACATACATTCACTCAAGGGCGTAGCCAGGGGGGTTATGGAGATTGTAACCCCCCTTTTGAGCTGGCGGAGGTAAAAATTTGGGGGTCCCAAGAGAACAATTTTTAAAAATTTTATAAAACCAAATATAATAATACTGATAAATTGGTTTTACTGGAAATCTAACCTTCTCGCGTAGCGGGAAATTTTTTTTATTAATTAATTTATATTTTTAGAATGCATCTAGATTTTTATTACATTTTTATAACACACTATTCAAAAAGTAAGGAGGGAACCACAAAAAATGTCAAGCTTTGCCACGGAAGGGGGCGGCGGAATACGCTACTTCTCCCAAGTATGCAAACAGAAGTTAGGGGGTTTAAAACAGCCATTAGCAAACCTATTAATGTATGCCACCATAGAAGAACAGGGGGGGTAGGCAAGTCCGTAGCCAGGGGGAGATTAATCCTCCCTTTATATTCTGGAAAGGCAAAAATTTTTGTAAGGGTCCCCCCTTTTGTTTTTTTTTTAAATTAGAAAAAAAATTTTTTTCCTAATCATTCTGCAATGTATTAAAGCTATCTAAAATACATAAATAAGAGTGATTTAGGATCATGAAACCTCTTATTCACAAAAATGAAAGTATCCATAATTCAAAACATTAGTGCAGTGCATATTAATAACTGCCGCATTTACTATAAAAACCTAACCAAAATTGAATAAAGATTTTTTAATTTTAAAAAAATGTTTGTTCTTTTTTTAATTAAAATGGCATAAAATAATACCTTAAAACTATTTTATTATAATAACTTTTATCGTTGTATTTATTAAAAAAAAAGAAAATAAATCAAAATTTTGTACTTAAATTAAGGTTTCCTAATCCCTTTTAAGAGCTTAAAATTAAAAAGGGTGGGCGCGGGGGGGGGGGGGGGGGGGGGGGGGGGGGGGGGGGGGCCGGGCGCCCCCCCCCCCCCCGCCCCCGCGGTTCTGTTCGGCCGGGGGGTTTCTTTGTGGGGGGAGCCTTTTGGGTGTTTGTTTTTTTTGCGTGAATATTTTTTTCTTACTTTTCTGCTGACTTCTTTCTGTTTTCTTGTAAAGAATACTAATATTTCCCAGCTTTCGCGTGTCGTTTGGTTGGTAGTTTATTTCTCTTTTTTCTTTTTTTTTAGTTTTTGCCGTTTTGTGTTAGGAGTTTACGTGTTTACTTGTTCTATTATACTCTTTTTACCCTTTTATTTTTTTTTTAGTTTTTGTTTTATGTGTTTAGGAATTAGAATAACTTAACTTTTGTTTTGTTTTATTTTTTGGCTGGAATTTTTCTAGTTTGTGTTTGTGCGCGCCTTAAATTTTTTCTCTTCTCGGGGGGGGGCAGTCTGCCCGCCCGCCCCCCCTGAGGGGGGGCGCTGCCTCTTCCCCCCTGTGGGGGGCTCGCGCCCCCCCGCCCCCTCTGGGGGCTGCCGCCCCAGGACCCCCTTGGGGTTGGTGGTCCCCCCACCCGCCCCCCCAATGAAAGAGGTGGACCAATGGGGAGCTGTGGTGGTGGGTGGTAAAATGGTCGGAGAGGGAGGATCGGCGGGGAGGGGAAGAAGACACCCTAAGCACTTAGTGGTTGATAAAAATAGCATAGTGGCACTTATTGGTTAGTGCTACTTGCTTAGGGCGGTGGGTACCGCCCCATCAGTGACACTAAGTTGTAAAAATTATTTTAAATTTGTTTAAAAAGTGTTTTAAAATGGCTAGCCGTCGTATTCTTATGCATGATAATTGTATAAATCAACATAAATAGCCTCCACAAAAGATTTTGTCAGAATCCCGTGAATTTATTTGAGAAATATAATGATCATTGAGTTTTATCAAAGGTTCCGGTTTAATAGGGATTCGATTCGGTATTTGACAAGAGACTTTTGGGCATGCACTCTTTCCTAGATCTCCTACCCCCTACCCCTGCCCTTTATCTATACCTGTTCTAAGAAATTTGTTCTTGTTTATACATAAGTAGTATGATTACGTTAACTTCAATTTTTTACCATTTAAAAGATGAATTTAAGCGTATTGATATTAGTAATATAATTTTATAAAAGCTCCTTAATAAAATTATCCCCCCATAGGCAACTTCTGAGGTTTTTCTCAAGCATACCTCAACCATCAGAGGTATGCCTTCACAGTTTTTTGCACTTACATCCCAGATAATGAATTATAGAGTTTTTCTACATAAATTCCAGATCAAGACTCATGAGTTTTTGCACTTGCCTCCCAAATAATGAGTTGGGAGTTTTTACTCTCAGCTTCCAAATAATGAGTTATGAGTTTTTGTTTTACCTCCGCAGATAATGAGTTATGAGGTTTGCACTTACCTCATAATGAGTATACATAATAATAATAATAATAATAATAATAATAATACTAATAATAATAATAATAATAACAATAACAATAATAATAATAATAATAATAATAATAATAACAATAATAACAATAATAATAATAATAATAATAATAATAAAAATAATAATAATAATAATAATAATAATCATTGGTGAGAAAGGGGGGCAGGGGTGGGTCCACCCCCTAGCCTAGAAATTTAAACTACCCAAAGACAAAAATGTAGGGCCCCTTTTCCCCCAAATTTCCGAATTTTTTACCCTCTTAACCCATCTCTAAAATTTAAAATTTGACCCCCCTCCCTCCCCCCTCGGGAAATTTTTAGGTACTTTTTTTATAACTAATTTCTTACCAAAAACGTGAGTTTTCATCACATATTTATGCTTTTACACCCTTTTTATACCATAATATCGCTTTTTATTCAAAAAATGTATTATCCTATAAAAAGAACAATTATTAAAGTTATTTTAGTTTAAAACTGTTTTGCTTTGGACACCGGACCACACCTGACCCCCCTCTCAGATTTCAAAATTTCCCACCCCGGGTCAACCTAAAAAGCTAGGAAGGTGCGGACCCCCCTGGGACCCCCCTCTTAGAATTCAAAAATCAATTTACCATGGGTAACCAACCACCCCCCCTAGCTTCTCCGACCGCTCTCACCTAGAATATTAATAATAATAATAATAATGAGTCACATAATAAGTATATGTTCAGCGTACTCCTCAACTATTTTACCACGTTTTTCAGTTATTATCTAACAAACAGAATTCGGTTGGCACACAAAAAGAAAATCTAGCAATATAATTTGTTAATTATTAATAAAATAAAATAAAATATTTTACTGTTGCAAAGATTAGGTCATAATAATACTAATAGATACAATATTTTTGTATATAACGGAAAATAAAAATTGAATTATTAAATAAAACAAAAGTAAAAATGTTATAAATATTAATCCACAAGTCTTAGTGCCACTTTGACGCGTAAAGTGGCACTTTTGATAGTGGAATGCATAGGGGTCTACTGAATACGTTTTCTTAGTGCCACTTTGGGTAGCACTATAGATAGTGGCACTATAACGCTTAGTGCCCCTATGCGCTTAGTGGCTCTACTGAATTTGGGCTCTGGGCACGCCACTGGGCATTCTGCCCCCCGGACCCCCCCCCCGTTTCTGGGAGGGGGCTCTCGCTCCCCAGACCCCCCTTGTCAGTGGCGTAGCCAGGGGGGAGGCGGGTGGGGGGGGCGACCGGCGTCCCCCCTAAGTCGGAGAAAAAATCCGGCGAAGCCGGATTTTTTTTCGCAAGGGGGGAGGGACCCTTACGTTTTTTTGAATTTCGGGAGAAAAATATTTTTTTTTAATATAAATTCAGAAACAGTCCTGATGCGTTCTAAAAACATAAAAATACCCAAAAAACTAAAAAATTTTCTCGCTTCGCGAGAAGTGTACATTATTAATTTATGTTAATTTTTTTAATTTCGATCGATTGTACCATTCAATACATGGTAAGGCATATTATGCCTTTGCCTTCAATATTTAATGGCAATACTATAATACATTTTAAAACTTATTACATTATATTATGAGATATATAGGTTTGATAAGGGCTGTTTTAAACTCCTTAACAACTGTTTTTATACTTGTGGAGTAGTCCGCCTCTCTCCACCCCTTCCCCCTTTTTTTCTTGGCAAAGCGTGTCATTTTGTGTAGATTTTCTATTTAACTTTTCGAATATTGTGTTATAAAAGTTTAATACAAATCTTAGTGTATTCTACAACCATAAATTAGTAAATATAAAAATTTTACCCGCTACGCGAGAAGGTCCAATTTATATAACGGTAAAACTAATATTAGCACTAATATTTTTTGTTATTATAACTATAACCACACTCATGCTCAAAATTTAACCACGTCAGGCAATATATCATAGTTTATTATTATATAAAATTTCTTTCCCAGATTAATTTTGAAGTTTGGACAAAATCGTATAGAAATTAGGTAAAAACGCAAAAGTAGAATGTATCTTCACGCGATCACCAGGCTCGGGGGGGGGGGGGCCGCAACCCCCCGGCCAACGCTTATGGTCACGTATACAGCACCTTCGAAAAAATCCCCCCTCAATTGAAATCCTGGCTACGGCCATGGTAGGGTCCACCCCCTCCTCCTAGCCTCAAAATTTTGGCCCCCTAGAAAAAATCCAGCGGGGCCCCTCCTCCCAAATTTTTGATTTTTTACCCCTGACCCCTTCTAGATTTTGAAATTTGACGCCACTCCCTACCCTCTCGAGAAAATTTTAAGTACCTTTTTTATACTAAATTTTCTTCCAAAAATTTCAGTTTTTTGGGTATATTTAAGCTTTTGGAACACATCATGTTTCTGAATTTATATTTTAAAAAATTTTTCACCCAAAATTCAAAAAATGTAAGGGTACGAAAAAATCCGGCGAAGCCAGATTTTTTTGAGGGGGGGTGGACCGTCCCCCTGGCTACGCCACTGTAATTTATCAATAACACTTCCTGCAAAGTGGGAAAATTTTAAGTTTTTAGGTATTTCTTTACTTTTGGAAAGCATTAGAAATGTTTTTGAACTTCTATTATTTAAAACAAAAACGTAAGGGTCTCCTTTACGAAAAAAAACTCAAACTCTTGTTAGGGGTTTTGGGGTAATAAATCCCCCCACCCGGCGGTTTGGTTGGAAAACAAGTTTTGGTCATTTAAAAAAATTAAAAAACTTGAGTGGGGGGGGTGGGTGGGGTTGGGGTGGGGTTTTTCCCCCCAAATTTTCGTTTTCTCCTACGGGGTTTTGTGACCCCCCCCTTAAATTTGGGGTAGTCGGGGACACCCCCCCCCCCAAATTCGCCTCCCAAAGAAAAATTTTTAAGTGTTATAAAAGGACTAAAAAATTTTTCCGCGCTTCGCGCGGAGTGTTTATTACCTTATTTTCCCGTTTATTACCTTTTATTACCTTTAAATTCCCCCGCTACGCGGGCAGTTTAAATTTCCCTGCTACGCGGGCAGTTTAAATTGGCAATTTATCTTAGTTTTTCAATTTCAAATCGATTATCCCATTCAGTAGTTAAGGCATACATGTTTAATAAAACTACTATAAAACACTATTATCCTTTTTTTAACGTTTTAAACACATGTTATAAATGTATAGTATAGCTATAAAAAACCTTAAATTTTGTAATTACTATCATTTGGAATTAAAATTTCTAGTGTATTTTAGCGCCTCAAATTATAAATTTTCTCCTCCGGGGGGCATTGTTCCCCCCGAACCCCCCTGACTGAATTTTTAAGATCACAGAAAATTATGTAGAAATTAGGTAAAAAAACAAAAGTAAAAGGTATGTTCACGCGATCACCAGGAGACGATTTTTAAGCCGTTTTTAGTATATATTTTAAAAAATTTTCGCCTCCGGCGGCTGGGGGGACACCCCCAGACCCCCCGGCCGACGCTTCGCGTCGGCTGGCGCCGCTACGCGGCGCAGGCGGCAGCGCTTCGCGCCGCTTTGACAACACTTTTTCTCCCCTCCCCCAGACTGACGCCCCCGAAATGAAATCCTGACTGCTCCACTGCACATTTTTATTAAAAGAATTAAAAAAATAAAATTTATAAGTTGCAATAAGATCTTATTTTAATTTTACACAGTTTTAAAGCATTTATAAGCTTGTTTTACGTTTTTTTACGCGTTTTAAGCTCATTTTAAGGCAGCGCGGAAATATTGGGTACACCCCCCCTCAAAATTTGGGTCTTACTGGACACCCCCCCTAAAATTTGACCCCCCCCCCTCCCCCCCCCCCCCAAAATCCGAGAGGCTGCCCACCTATGGTTCCAGGTAGTCAATGTTCACAAAATATAAAGACATTCTTGCTCCATGTTAAAAGTTACTACTTTTTACGATAAAATTGTTTAGGTTACAAAATAGTTTTAAAATTTTAAGTTGGAAATATATCGCAGCCATTTCCGAACAGTTTAAGGTTGGAGTACAGCCCCAGATTTGGATGCCCCCCGGGCTGCCGGGCTATTAATCGAATTATATGAACAAATTGTCAGGAGGGGGGGACAAAAAATGCCATGTGAAAAAGTCAAAATTAGGTTGCAAAATCTTCCTCAACCTGGTCGTTCCACCTGCAAAATTTGAAATTTTTGAAGGGGGGCAGTTGTTGGAAGCGAAAAGTTTGTAGCAAT
Organism: Microlaimidae sp. YZB2_3; assembly: GCA_030248175.1. Classification (NCBI taxonomy): domain Eukaryota; kingdom Metazoa; phylum Nematoda; class Chromadorea; order Desmodorida; family Microlaimidae; species Microlaimidae sp. YZB2_3. The sequence goes on along the minus strand of JASAMX010002680.1, from coordinate 13,897 downwards.
TGAGGGGGTGGACCCCACAACAGTTAGCAACCATAGGTGGGCAGCCTCTCGGATTTTGGGGGGGGGGTCAAATTTTAGGGGGGGTGTCCAGTAAGACCCAAATTTTGAGGGGGGGGTGTACCCAATATTTCCGCGCTGCCTTAAAATGAGCTTAAAACGCGTAAAAAAACGTAAAACAAGCTTATAAATGCTTTAAAACTGTGTAAAATTAAAATAAGATCTTATTGCAACTTATAAATTTTATTTTTTTAATTCTTTTAATAAAAATGTGCAGTGGAGCAGTCAGGATTTCATTTCGGGGGCGTCAGTCTGGGGGAGGGGAGAAAAAGTGTTGTCAAAGCGGCGCGAAGCGCTGCCGCCTGCGCCGCGTAGCGGCGCCAGCCGACGCGAAGCGTCGGCCGGGGGGTCTGGGGGGTGTCCCCCCAGCCGCCGGAGGCGAAAATTTTTTAAAATATATACTAAAAACGGCTTAAAAATCGTCTCCTGGTGATCGCGTGAACATACCTTTTACTTTTGTTTTTTTACCTAATTTCTACATAATTTTCTGTGATCTTAAAAATTCAGTCAGGGGGGGTTCGGGGGGAACAATGCCCCCCGGAGGAGAAAATTTATAATTTGAGGCGCTAAAATACACTAGAAATTTTAATTCCAAATGATAGTAATTACAAAATTTAAGGTTTTTTATAGCTATACTATACATTTATAACATGTGTTTAAAACGTTAAAAAAAGGATAATAGTGTTTTATAGTAGTTTTATTAAACATGTATGCCTTAACTACTGAATGGGATAATCGATTTGAAATTGAAAAACTAAGATAAATTGCCAATTTAAACTGCCCGCGTAGCAGGGAAATTTAAACTGCCCGCGTAGCGGGGGAATTTAAAGGTAATAAAAGGTAATAAACGGGAAAATAAGGTAATAAACACTCCGCGCGAAGCGCGGAAAAATTTTTTAGTCCTTTTATAACACTTAAAAATTTTTCTTTGGGAGGCGAATTGGGGGGGGGGGCCGTCCCCGACTACCCCAAATTTAAGGGGGGGGTGTCAGCAAAATCCGAAATTTTGGGGGGTATAACCCCCCCCCAACCCCCCCCCTGCCCACCTATGCTACCTACATAAAATCAAGTTTTTTAATGTTTTTAAATGACCAAAAATTGTTTTCCAACCAAACCGCCGGGTGGGAGGATTTATTACCCCAAAACCCCTAACAAGAGTTTGAGTTTTTTTTTTTCGTAAAGGAGACCCTTACGTTTTTGTTTTATATAATAGAAGTTCAAAAACATTTCTAATGCTTTCCAAAAGTAAAGAAATACCTAAAAACTTAAAATTTTCCCACTTTGCAGGAAGTGTTTGTTAGTGATAATTTACAGTGGCGTAGCCAGGGGGACGGTCCACCCCCCCCCCTCAAAAAAATCTGGCTTCGCCGGATTTTTTCGTACCCTTACATTTTTTGAATTTTGGGTAAAAAAATTTTTTTAAAATATAAATTCAGAAACATGATGTGTTCCAAAAGCTTAAATATACCCAAAAAACTGAAATTTTTGGAAGAAAATTTTAGTATAAAAAAAGTACATAAAATTTTCTCGAGAGGGTAGGGAGTGGCGCCGAATTTCAAAATCTAGAGGGGGTCAGGGGTAAAAAATTCAAAAATTTGGGAGGAGGGGCCCCGCTGGATTTTTTGTAGGGGGGGCCAAAATTTTGAGGCTAGGGGAGTGGGTGGATCCCACCCTACCATGGCCGTAGCCAGGATTTCAATTGAGGGGTGATTTTTTCGAAGGTGCTGTATACGTGACCATAAGCGTTGGCCGGGGGGTTGCGGGTCCCCCCCCCCCCCCGAGCCTGGTGATCGCGTGAACATACATTCTACTTTTGCGTTTTTACCTAATTTCTATACAATTTTGTCCAAACTTCAAAATTAATCTGGGAAAGAAATTTTATATAATAATAAACTATGATATATTGCCTGACGTGGTTAAATTTTGAGCATGAGTGTGGTTATAGTTATAATAACAAAAAATATTAGTGCTAATATTAGTTTTACCGTTATATAAAATTGCACCTTTTCGCGTAGCGGGTAAAATTTTTATATTTACTAATTTATGGTTGTAGAACACACGAAAGATTTGTATTAAACTTTTATAACACAATATTCAAAAAGTAAAAAAGAAAATCTACACAAAATGACACGCTTTGCCAAGAAAAGGGGGGAGGGTGGAGAGAGGCGGACTGCTCCACAAGTATAAAAACCATTGTGAAGGAGTTTAAAACGGCCCTTATCAAACCTATATATCTCATAATGTAATCAGTTTTAAAAGGTATTATAGTATTGCCATTAAATATCAAAGGCATATATATGCCTTACCTATCTATTGAATGATACAATTGATCGAAATTAAAAAAATTAACATAAATTAATAATGTACACTCTCGCTGAAAAAGCGAGAAAATTTTTAGTTTTTTCGGGTATTTTTATGTTTTTAGAACGCATCAGGACCGTTCTGAATTTATAAAATATTAAAAAAAAATATTTTTCTCCCGAAATTCAAAAAAACGCAGCGCTCCCTCCCCCCTTGAAAAATCCGGCTTCGCCGGATTTTTTCTCCGACTTAGGGGGGACGCCGGTCGCCCCCCCCCCACCCGCCTCCCCCCTGGCTACGCCACTGAAAAGGGGGTCTGGGGAGCGAAGGAGCCCCTCCCAGAAACGGGGGGTCCGGGCAGAATGCCCCCCGGGTGGAAATTTTTTATATTTTAAGCTCCTAAAAGGTACTAGGAAACCTAAATATAAGTACAGAATTCTGTATTAAATATTAGTACAGATTTATTTTCTCTTTTTTAAATAGATACAACAATAAAAGTTATAATTAAATAGTTTTAAGGTATTATTATATGCCATTTTAATTAAAAAAGAACAAACGTTTTTTTAAAATAAAACATCTTTATTCAATTTTGGTTAGGTTTTTATAGTAAATGCTGCAGTTATTAATATGCACTGCACTAATGTTTTGAATTATGAATAATTTCATTTTTGTGAATAAGAGGTTTCATGATCCTAAATCACTCTTATTTATGTATTTTAGATAGCTTTAATACATTGCAGAGTGATTAGGAAAAAATTGTTTTTTCTCGTTTTTTTAAAAAAAACCAAAGAGGGGACCCTTACAAAATTTTTTGCCTTTCCAGAATTTGAGGGGGGATTAATCTCCCTAGCTACGGACTTGCCTCCCCCTGTTCTTCCACAATGGCTACATACATTAATAGATTTGCTAATGGCTGTTTTAAACCCCCTAACTTCTGTTTGCATACTTGGGAGAAGTAGCGTATTCCGCCCCCCCCCTTCCGTGGCAAAGCTTGACATTTTTTGTGGTTCCCTCCTTACTTTTTGAATAGTGTGTTATAAAAATGTAATAAAAATCTAGAGGCATTCTAAATATATAAATTAATTAATAAAAAAATTTCCCGCTACGCGAGAAGGTTAGATTTCCGTCCAGTAAAATCAATTTATCAGTATTATTATATTTGTTTTTATAAAATTTTTAAAAAATTGTTCTCTTGGGGACCCCCAAATTTTTACCTCCGCCAGCTCAAAAAGGGGGGTTAACACTCCACAAACCCCCCTGGCTACGCCCTTGAGTGAATGTATGTTCACGCCATTGCCAGGGGAAATTTTTAATAATTTTTGTTCATATTTAAAAAATTTTCCCTTTGGCGGCTTTATTTTTATTAAAAACGTTAAAAATTGCAGCATTTCTCCAGGCTGAAATGGCATTAGCAGATGTAACTGAACGAAGAAAAACGAGAACAAATCGGGCTGGGAGCGAGTTGGGCTGGGAGCGAGTCGGGCTGGGAGCGAGTCGGGCTGGAGCGAGTTGGGCTAGGAGCGAGTCGGGCTGGGAGCGAGTTGGGCTGGGAGCGAGTCGGGCTGGGAGCGAGTTGGGCTGGGAGCGAGTCGGGCTGGGAGCGAGTTGGGCTGGGAGCGAGTCGGGCTGGGAGCGAGTTGGGCTGGGAGCGAGTCGGGCTGGGAGCGAGTTGGGCTGGGAGCGAGTTGGGCTGGGAGCGAGTTGGGCTGGGAGCGAGTTGGGCTGGGAGCGAGTTGGGCTGGGAGCGAGTCGGCCGGGAGCGAGTCGGCGGGAGCGAGTCGGGCCATACCGCAAAAATAGTGTACTTCTTAGAATTATTAAAAAATTTATGTTGCATTCTATCTTTATTGACAGTACATACCTGTATTCTTGAGAATTGTTAGGAAATATAGCTTTTTTACTTTGTATGAATTTATAAAGCGATATATTTTTTTTTAAACGGAAGCTAATTTTAATTAAAAAAACAATAGTGTTGTGTGGTATTTGTTTTTACACAATTTTTAAGGATATTTTCTCGCCAATAGGAGGAATCTTTCGGAACTCTTATAATACAAGTATTTTTTTTGCGTTTGATTTTTGAGCTTTAACTTTTTCGAATTAATATATTTTATAATTTTATAAAAATATAAATCCCATTTCTATATTTTTGGTTTAATGTAAGTAAATCCCAACAAAACCGTAAAAATCTGTTTTATGGTAAAATCAAAGATCGAACAATGTTAACAGTGTGTTTTTGGTAGTTTACATTTGCAGCTGAAAATCGGACCCCGCCACCTAATTCCGCTAAATTTGAAATCGGCCACTAGGAGTCGACACCCTAAAAAGCCAAAAAATTTCGGACCCTCAGCTGGCTACCCCCCTAAAGACCTAAAATTTTTTTGATATTTCACTCGAGGCTGTACCCCCCCCCGCTCCTCAGCGGAGCAGCAAAAAATATCTACGGTCAACGCTGAATAAAACTGTAAAACCTGGTTGACACCATAGGTGGGCAGCCTCCCGGATTTTGGGGGGTATACCCGACCCCCAAAATTTGGGGGGTGTCTCGAAAAAAATTTTTTGGGGTATACTTCAAGCTCAAATACCCCATTTTTAGCGTTTTTAGTACTGGGACCCCCCAAATTTGGGGGGGGTGTCCGGGGTAGGTTACCCCCAAATTTTAGGGGGGTATCGGCTGTAATCGGGATTTTTTTAGGGGGGAGATAACCCGCCAAGCCCCCCCTGCCCACCTATGGTTGACTTGACACCGCTCGCAGTGACAAGTGACAACCGGTTCCAAACGCGTTTACACTGTTACACGCAGTGGATTGTGGAGCGTTGTCACTTGTCATTCTGGTGGGAACCACCAAGTTTTTTGTTTTGTGATGTTGAAAATAAGCGTGATTTGCGGTGTTTAAACTCAATTTGCATATTAAGTGTAAATTTTTATTGATATAAAAAAAAGTAAAGAACGGTAGGTTTTTTTTGTCACAGTTGTGTCGATAAATTAGCGATTTGATAAAAAACTTCGCTTAACACGAACTATTTTAAAAACATCCAGCTGCCCGAATATATCAAGTTCAATTGAAAGTAGGGCTATAAATTAACGCGTGGAATTTTAATTGGTTCGGAATTTGTTTCTTTTTAAAAATTTTTTTGAACATTTTGTTAAATTAGAAGATTTAATAGCGTGGAAAAATAATGTTAGCAAAATTTGATACATTTGGTATTAGCATACCGGTACAAAATTTCATATATTTGAGTATGTCTGCCAACTTCGAGTTTTTGTCTACGTCCAATGGACGAAATAATCCAAAAGTAATTTGACTAATTTAAGATCTTTTAATTTAGTGTTTTTAAAACACCTCAATTTCACTATCAAACACCAGATAAAACTCATTTTTCAATTGCTAGGCGTAATAGTATTTGCATTTGTATTGGTTTTTAATGAACGTAATAAATTTGTATAATCGATTTTTTATAATTTTTGGTACGGTGTGATTTATAATCAAAAAGAGAAAAATAAAATCCACGGCTAGTCCACATCTTTTTTATCTAAGTATATCCCTAGGAACATGAACTCGCTCTTTTTTCTTGCGTTATTGTTAAAGGGCATTTAATATTTTTATATATTCTGCAATTTTTTTATTAAAAATTGCATTATTTAAACTTTTTAAATATAATTAAAATATCAATTAAACAAAAATATTGTTATGAACCGTATTATTAGCCAATTTTCACATATTAAAAATTTTGCATTTTGTCGGAAAAAAGTCTTTGAATAAAAAATATTGCGTTTAATTTTTGTATTTGTGACTAAAATACCGTACTTGTTTCAATTTTAAAAATTATTTGTTGGTTCAAACGTAGTAAGCTTTATGCTTTTATGGACTATAATAAAACAGTATTTATTTAATTTATTCAAGGACACACAGAAAAACACATTTAATGTGTGTTAAAATTGAATTAAATAAATCCCAACAGCTTCATTATATAAAAAGTTTCTTTTTTCCGCTCTATTCTTAGAGCATTTTTCACGGCTATATAATATTGGTGCATGAGTATTCTGTGTGTTTTCCTTTTCTGAAATTTTATAGTCTAGTCATGAACGTTTAAAATGGCAGCGTGTTTAATTTTATTCGTATTGAAATTTTTAACCAAACATGCTTACCATAATAATAAACTTCCATCCACTCAAAGAATTATTTGCCCCGCCCCGTCGTATAATACAGAAATTATCGAACCTAATAGTTGCTGGAAAAAAATAAATTAGAATATGCAACATTTAGCTAGAGATTGTTTGTTAAAAACAGCAGGAAAGGAAAAAAAAACAAGTTTTGTATTTAGGCGTGCTTGAGTGTGTGTGGTGCTTGTGTGGGTGAATGAAGAATTATCTTATTTAAAAACCAGTTGAGAGGTTTTTTAACACCCAGTTTTACTCGCTTATTTCCTGGCCACTATATTAAAATATCAACAAAAAAAATTTTGCTCCGTTCAGAAAGATATTCCTTTAAAATTCGCCTCGCATACAAGCCACAATCAAAAGTTTTTACAAAAAAAACCCAGCTCTTTTGTTTGGAAAAATCAGAGAAATCGTCGTTACTACGGCAAAATAAGCCAGAGTTCGTATAAAATATGTGTGTCTGTAACTCATTTTAAATTTAAAACAGGACACTAGTAACTACAGAATGAGTCAAAGTCACGTGTATTTTATAATGACAGCGGCTCATTTTGCCGTAGTAACGAAACGTAACTATCCGGCGGAAACCAGGAGCGGGGCTTCTTCTGGTCAGACGGGCGGGACCGGAACCAATACAGGAAGATAATATTTCCCTTTCCTGTTCCCACTTTGAATAAATATATCAACGGCGTACGAGCCAATATCCTTTGTCGGCCCAACAGCTTCCTTCGCATATTAGTTAGGGCGATGCGTTTCCTGTAAATATTACGCGGTTTATGACCTGCGGTTTATTTTCAAACCTAGATGAACGAGGGTGGGAGGGTAGGGTGGAGTCCACCCTACCCCTCATAGCCTTGAAATTTTGCCCCCCCCCGTAGAAAAAAATTCAGGCCCCCCCCTCCCCTCAAATTTTTGAATTTTTTACCCCTGACCACCCACTAGATTTTGAAATCTGACCCCCCCCCTCCCCGCTCAAGAAAATTTTAGGTACTTTTTTATACTAAATTTCCTTCCAAAAACGTAAATTTTTAACACATTTATGTTTTTACATTTGTTTTATACCAGAAAATCGCTTTTTATTCAATAAAATGCAGTATTATCTTATAAAAAACTATTATTAAACTTCCAATGGTTTAAAAGTATTTTGCTTCGGACATTGGACCCCACCTGACCCTCCTCTAGGCTTTAAAATCTTCCACCTCGGGTCGACCCGCCTGGAAAGCTGGGGGGGGGGGGTCGACCCCTCCCCCCCCCGAGGGGGGGTCGAAGTTTAAGTTTATGTTTTACTGTTTAAGTTTATTCAACCAAAGTTTTTAGCATATTCTTTGCGTGATATAAAATAGTTGTTTTACCATTTACTTCTAAAGTTTTAGTAAACTGATGCCGAATGAAGTTAAAGTTTTTTTTTTGGAATTTTCAAAGTAAAATACGGTTTTATGTTATTTTAAATGTGGCGATACAAAAAATGTTGTAAAAATTTCGAAAATTTTACGCCAAATAAAAATAGTGCCTTGTGGTTTTTGTCGTATTCCGGGAGATTAAAATCAAATCAAGTTTTATTGTATTTTTTGAATGAATAAAATAGTATTTATGTGCCGTGATGTTTAAATTTTAATTAATTACAAAAACTTCTATTATACCGACAACTCCTCGTATATTATGTTTTACTTGGTTAATTAGTTTGTTGATGTACGTTACATCAATCAATGAAAATAAAAAAAAAACAAACAAAAATTGTGATGATGGTGTTGTTTTTGCTGTTGTATCTTTTGTCATAAAAAAACTGAGAAAAACCCATGTCCACCCAAGTATGATTGTTGTTATTTTTATTTACGTTTACGTTACGTTTGTTTTAAATGTTTTATGGGCTTTTATTTTGTTTGGTAAATCTATTTTTTTAAAAAAAATAATTACTTATGAGTTAATCTTTTGCTTAAAAAACTTTTTAAATATAAACGTATATAAATTTAAATTTTAACCGTAAATTTTGACGAAAAAAACGACGAAATATTGATAATCAAGTTTTTTAACCTTTATTTGCTTTCGTTTTATGTGTTTAAGTTTAAATAAATTATATTATTATTATTAATGTATATTCATTTATCAACTGAATCTTTTTGGGCTGTCTCTTGTTGATTATTAAATAAGGTGTTGTGAGTATATATGGCAAAATAAGACAAGTATATAAACGGATTTTTTCTCGACGTTTCAACCCAATAAAACACAGGTCTTCTTCAGGAGTCTAAAAATATACAAAATGAATCAAATGCACGCAAAATTACAAAATTTGAAAATCCAAAGAAATCAAATCTATTAAAATTACAATAAAAGATAAAAATATTTATTTAAGCACAGATAGACTTTAACCACCTGTCGGAAACAGAAAAATGTTCTGTAACTTAAAATTCTGTAAGAAAAACTATTCTGTAATTTAAGCATAATGAGAGAGATTACCTTGCGTGGGTGGACAGAGAGTGAAACCTATGTGTGCAGTACAGAGCGGAAGCAAGTCAGAGCAATTACGAAAATGCGGTGTGTTGTGGTCAGTCAGCGGTGTGTGTTTCCCATGCTTCCTTTTTATTGGATGAAGGTTAACGCATTTACCTGTTTGTGTATTCTCATTTAACAGAGTGTTGGTATGCCCATTATCGCCAAAACGACTATTCTTCAGATTTTCATTTTTTATTTTTAAAAAAAATAAATCGCTTTTAGATATAATAGCGATTATTTTTAAAGTTTTTAACAAAAGCCCGGAAATGCTTGTAAGTACGACGTAAAACAGCAAAACTAGCCGTGAAATGCACAGTGCTTTGGACCGCTAATAGAAAACAATTCTCAACAGGATAACTCGAAATAACGTGACTTTTACGAGCAGTTATTCTTAACGGAATGTTTAATTTTTTTCGAAATTGTATATAATTAATGTTTGACGAGTAATAATATTTATCGACGGCCGCTGTTTATTGGGCTCTAAAATACCGGGTTATTTCCTGTGGGTGAATTAATAATACAAAGAGACGGTCACTCGTTGGATATCGTCCTCCCCTCCTGCTTCCGGCGGAAACAGCTTTTCCCCCATGAATGGAGAGCATAACGTTGTTAGTCTGACACGAAAAGTCACAATCCGCATAAAATCAACGTGACTCTGGACTCATTCTGTTATAGTAACGACGATAATATAAGCCCTGCGATGTGAGGGTTTCATTCATAAATTTTCACACATACTATGCGGTTCGCTATTATATCAAACCGATTGTTAAATATCGTTCTCGTTTTTTTTTTTTTGTAAAAAATAAAATAACTTCGGAGTGTGCTCGAGAAATGCAAATTATAATAATAATTCCTCCATTTATAGCGTTGTGTATGTATTATACACTCATGATTTAACTTGACTAGTTTTTCATAAAACAAAGCCTTTTTTGGGATTTAGCATCGGATAAAATTTACTTCTAAATATGTACTGATAAACTGCGAAGTCAACGCACCATGAGTTCATTATTGTTTTACACAAAATGTTTTAAGGAGAATGTTTTTTTTTGGTAATAAAAGTAAAATTTGCTGTTGACCAATATTTAAGGCTTCTTGCGAGAAAAAAATGCCAGTTACCCTATGTAACCCAACCCAGTTCTTAAAGGATAGAGAAACTTATTAGCTTATTTATGCTGCCTTCCACCGATTTCTATCATTTAAAAATATATTTTTTTTTATTTTGGCGTGTTGATTCAGGTGATTCAATTTTGTTTATATTGGAATATTTAGATGTGCATCAATGTGTTTATTAAATATAGTTTCATTTAAAATTTAAGGTTTTAAAATTAATGTTTACGCTTGCGTTTACGTTACTTATTTTTACACAACCGAAGTGCTTTATTCAGTTCAATAAGCAAACATTGCATTCTTGGAAAAAACAGAATTTTTGGTCTACTAAATGTACCTGGTTAAAAAAAACTCATTTAGTTTTACTGAATCAAAATAAGTCAGTCAGAGTCAACGTCTAGCTACAATTCACAATTAATTAATTCACATTAATTTTTCAAGCAACACAACAATAATATATTTTTTGCAACCCAAACGTTTATTGTAGTTATAAAAAACTGCTTAATAATTTTTTACTTAAAATTTAAAAAAATTGTTGACATAATCCACAAATAATATATTTTGATTCAGCAAAAAATAAGTAGTATATATATATATACGTAAGTTCATAAAATATAGTTATATTGTGTCGTCACATAAACACTCACAACTAATCTATTGTATTTGTATATTAGTCGGTGTTAGTAGATCGGTAAACATACATACATACATACAAATATATTTAAGTGTTGAAGTTAAAACTAAAAGGCATTTTGTTTTTTACGCAAAAAAAAACCTAAAAATTTGTAAAAATGTGTAAAATATAACCCATAAAAATTGAAATGCTAATTTGCAAACCGTTTACGATTACAAGAACATAAAATGAAATAAATATTATTATTATTATTCGCACGTGTATACAAAGTTCATATTACGTCTACGTGTATCTGGTTTATGCGTGGGAATTATTATTTGAAGTAAACTAGTATGAAACGGATTGATGTTGTTGGTACCGGTATGGCCCGACTCGCTCCCGCCGACTCGCTCCCGGCCGACTCGCTCCCAGCCCAACTCGCTCCCAGCCCAACTCGCTCCCAGCCCAACTCGCTCCCAGCCCAACTCGCTCCCAGCCCGACTCGCTCCCAGACCAACTCGCTCCCAGCCCGACTCGCTCCCAGCCCGACTCGCTCCCAGCCCGACTCGCTCCCAGCCCAACTCGCTCCCAGCCCGACTCGCTCCCAGCCCAACTCGCTCCTCGCCCCAGCCCCCCGCGCGCCCAGCCCCCCTCGCTCCCAGCCCCACTCGCCCCCCCCCCCACTCGCTCCCAGCCCGACTCGCTCCCAGCCCGCTCCCGTTTAAAACTGTAAACGCATTTTTGAGTTTGTAAAAAACGCATATAAAAACGAAACTGGACGTAAGCCACTTCAATTTCAGTTTTTTTCGCTAAATAAAAGGTAAATAATATTTTTCTTCTCTCATAAAGGTAAGACAGTAATGTAAAACTCCGTGACCATGTGAAAAACAGGGAACTAAACACTCACTATTCATTGAATAAGACACTCAGAAAGAAATAAAAATTCGACCTGCAATGTTTTTTTTTCCTGTTTATTCACATAGCCACCGAGTTATATACCCTTTTCACAAGCGATGCGATTACATTTTTTACGCTGTGCACATTAAAATAAATTACATCAACGAACAGGGCATAGCATGTTCTGTTATAAAGATGAATAACTTCATCATTTTGCGGTTATGTGCTATATTATAAAAACAAAATCGGCGCCGCCGCGCCACGATCGCACTTGAAAAATAAAATATAAACAAATAAATAAAATAAACAAACTGTATTTAAACTGTTATCAACGGTCCGTGATACATCTTGAAGAATGTTTGAACGTATCGCAAACATATATTTGGAAAAATTTTAAATTTTTTGGAAAAATTTTTTGACAGTGTGGGTCCGCATTAAATTATATTTTTATCACGTCTGGTATCAAAAACTAGGCAAATATTTATTTTATCTTAATCTATAACTCAAGCTCTATCCGGTGGTGTGTTTATTTTATTTCTAAAACTTCTCTACAAAAACCCGCTTTCATCGCTAATTAATTTCGGATTTATATTTTATTTTTCCAAGTGCGGTCGTGGCGCGGCGGCGTCGATTTTGTTTTTATAATATAGCACATAACCATAAAATAAAATGTTAACGTATGATGAAGTTATTCATTTTCAGAACAGAACATGCTATGCCCTGTTCGTTGATGTAATTTATTAATGTTCACAGCGTAAAAAATCTGTAATCGCATGGCATCCGTTCCAATCGCATCCTCTTATCGCAACCTCATAGCTTTTCAAAAGGGTAATATACACACACTACTGTCTTCTTTATAAGAAAAAACGTTATGCTTTTGTAAATCGATTGGATAATGTTAAATTGCAATTGGTAAAATTAAAGAGTGGCTGTACTAATAAAAAGAAAGACGTGGCGACGTTATACCATTATGCTATTCCATTGCAACTTTTACTGTGCAATAAAGCATAATAATGTCTAAAAATACACTGCATCGCGCATTGCATCAAATCCATCTTCCTTTTGTTATATAATTTTGTGTAATATTACATTTTTACTAAACCCAACGGCACTGTAGAAGCGACAGAGTGGTCGTCCAGCCGCACGGCACGCAGAAAAATTATACAGAAAATAAAAAAAAACAATAACAGAATACGCACCAGTATTCTTATTATTTTTATTTTTAGCCATATCAATAATTTGGAAATAAATTTTAAAATAAACCGCTGGCATTAATCCAACAACAATAGTGTTTAAGTAATGACGCTTCCTGATGGCATTCGAGTTTAAACTAATAATCTGTTATAAAATGCGTTTACAGTTTTAAACGGGAGCGGGCTGGGAGCGAGTCGGGCTGTGAGCGAGTTGGGCTGGGAGCGAGTCGGTGTGGAGCCAGTTGGGCTGGGGAGCTAGTTGGGCTGGGAGCGAGTCGGGCTGGGAGCGAGTTGGGCTGGGAGCGAGTCGGGCTGGGAGCGAGTTGGGCTGGGAGCGAGTCGGGCTGGGAGCGAGAGGGGCGGGCCGCGAGTCGGGCTGGGAGCGAGTTGGGCTTGAGGCAGTGAGTCAGACTGGAGAAGCCAGTTTGGGCTGGGAGCGAGTTGGGCTGGGAGCGAGTTGGGCTGGGAGCGAGTCGGCCGGGAGCGAGTCGGCGGGAGCGAGTCGTGGGCAACCCTGTTGGTACACATGTCATAATTAATCTTTTTTCACGCCCACCTGTGTGAGTACTATTAAGCCTATTGAGCCTAGTTAAAAAATATACTATTATTTATGGTATTAGAACGGTTTTCTTCTTTACATATTTGTATTTTTGATGTCCCATCATAAAATAAGTAAGTCGACGCCAGTTTCAATTATCGAATAGATTTTTTTTTCGTTATCAATTTCAAATTTAATGTTCAACATCATTATTCATTAAATTAAGCTGAGTTTGACCCATTATGCAGATTAATAATACATTGAAATAAATGTCTAATGTTTGTCTTTTTTTCAACTGTAAGTAAAAACATGAATATTTTGATGCAATTATAGTATAGTTAACGTCAATAGTTGTTAAAAATTAGGACGTCCTTTAGTATAGTAGAAATTAGAACCATAATAGTCAATATCTATTATAACTCCTGATATAGTTGTAAATTTTATGCAACGTTAAACAAAAGTTTTTTACATTTTTTAATTCATTTAGTTTCGGTTAAAACATCTACCTACCACCTCCACCATCATTTTGAACATTTTTCTTTTTT
>JASAMX010002679.1:0-25038 GCA_030248175.1 Microlaimidae sp. YZB2_3 | reverse complement strand
GTCCTTTGGACAAAGTCCTAATTTAATTTAAATAATTTAACCAGCCTTTAAGGCCCATGAACACGTATTAAGTAATTAATTTTTACGATAAAACGAAAATCGTTGTTATATTTTAAAAAATAATTGCGCAGTATTCTGCACAAAACATTATCTTCATTAATTGACTAAAGTCTTCTCTTCGTTTGACTTCCTAATTTGTTTGTTTATTTAAATAAAATTAAAAATTTTCAGCACAATAAATTTTTAATTGAATAAAGAATACATTTATTTTTGGTTTTTAAGTGTTTTTGTCAAAAAAATCTAAAAAACTCAAGCCAAAAACCCCGACAAAACACCTAATTCCGAATAAAAAATGAAGATAAGTTGTCGATTTAAGATTATTTGATGAAATAAAGTAATTTTTTAAGCAATTTAATATAGAATTTATTTTTTTATACTGTGTTAATATAAATGTTTGCACTTTTATGTGTTTAAACTTATTTTTGCAGCAACATTTATTTTTAAATGTTAACAAAAATTCCCTTGCGTTGTAGTACGTACGCCCTAAGTTAAGGTTAAGGGAAATCGCTTACGTGCAACCGACTTAAGGGAAAACTTAACCTAGAGAAATTACTGTATTTAAGGGAAAACGTAAGGGATTTTTTTCACTTTACTAAGATATTTTTATGCAACCGGCCCCTGTTGCGACCCTAAAACCAGTGTTTTGTATTGTTTACAGTTTGTGGATTTGTGTGTTTGATGTTGTGGGGCCTCAGACTCTGCTGGCATAATCGATTATTGGTCGAGTGACTGCCTTGTATGTGTGTGTAAGTGTTTCTTTTGGTTTACCACACGATGCTGCTGTGAGTGTGTTTTATGATTTTGAGTGTTTTACGTGCTTTGCTGTGTGTATTTGCGATGTGTGTAGTGATAAATGTGAGTTTGTGGTCAAAAGTGAGCCCCAAGATTTTTGGATTTTTAGACTGAGTGTTGTTTTTTGTTTTTTTTAGATGACTGTTGTGTTGTTTATTTGTAGTGATAGTTGTGTGTTGTACTCTGCAGGGTCTGGTGTGAATAGTGTGGATGTTGTTTTGCTTGCATTTAGTGTGAGTTAGTGGTTGTCTGTCCACGCTTGTATTGCATGTAAGTATGGTTTTATTTGTTGCTGTGCTATGTGGTGGTTTGGGTGTGATGTGTATATTGTGATGTCGTCTGCATTTGTTATGATGTGTACGTTTGGTGGTGGTGCTGGAATGTCTGTGGTGTAGATGTTGAATAGTGTGGGTGATTGACAGGAGCCTTGTGGGACTCCTGTTTTTATGAGTTTTTGTTTTGATTAGTGCTTGTTGTATGTGGTTTATGCTTTGCGGCCTTTGGTGTAATTGTTTATGAATTTTGGGTTGGGGGGGGGGGGGGGGGGGGGGGGGGGGTGGTTTTTGGTTTTTTTTTGGGGGGGGGGGGGGGGGGGGCCCGGGGGGGGGGGGTGCCGCTTTTTGATTGTTGTTGGTACTTGTGTTTGTGCGAGTTTGTGTACAAGTGTGTGGTGATTGACAGTGTCAAAAGCTTTGGACATGTCCAGTGCTACGACAACTGTGCGGTGTGGTGGTTTTGGTTTGTTTGAAACCTGCTGCTATGTGAGTGTAAAATGTTAGTAGTGCTGTGTATGGGAAGTGTTGTTTTTGAAGCCGTGTTGGTGTGTTGTGTTTGGTATGTTGCTTGTGATGTATGGGAGTATCGATTTTTTTACATGTTTTTGCGAGTGCGGATATGAGTGAGATGGGCCTGAATGATTGGCTGTTTTTGTTTTTGTTTGGTTTTGGAATTGGTATGTAGTTGGAGAGTTTCCAACTCTGTGGTATTGTGTTTGTGTTTATTATGTTAGTGTAGAGTTGTGTGAAGTATTGTAGTGCTTTGTTGCCTAAATGTTTGAAGTGGTGTATGTTTGTGTTGTAAGGACCAACTGAATTGTTTGTTTTGCTGTGACTAGAGAGTTTTACCAAAAATAAATAATATAACAAAAAACTCCTGTATAAAAAAATACGGAAAAGTAGGCCATTATAATGAGCCTCTCCATTTAAATGACACTCTCCATAATAATGGCATAGTAGCCATTTTAATGCGGGAAAATATGCTGTTAACCTAGGTTATTCTGCACAAATGTGCGCGGATCAATAAAAATATTTTATTTCATTTGGGGGATGCCCGCGCATTTAGTGTAAAGTGACGTAGGCGAACGGCATTTTTTCCCGCATTAAAATGGCTACTATGCCATTATTATGGAGAGTGTCATTTAAATGGAGAGGCTCATTATAATGGCCTACTTTTCCGTACTTTTTTATATAGGAGTTGCACATTTTTTGTTATATTATATATTTTTGGTTTTATCTCGTCTTTTGCTTTGAGAGAAACGGCGCAATCGGAAGTCCCGCCGTCGCAGTCCCACCTGCCCGGTATACGTCCGGTATAGACACATTTACTGCCCTAACTAGGGCGCTCTCTACTTAGCGCTCTCAGAGGCTCTAATTAGGGCGTATAACGGCATTTATTTTGGCCCTCAGACAAAATTCACTTCATAATTAACTTCATAAAAATTACTTTATAAATCACTTAAGAAATTACCTCGTCTTTTGCAACCAAAGACACGGCGCAGCCGGCCGCCCCTGCCCTGGCAGTTCTCCCGGCCCGGTGTACGTACGTCCGTCCGAATTTGGGCGGTGTGTAACTGACCACGGCGTCCACCCCACTCAGGTCCAAACCGCGCGCCACCAAATCGCTGCACACCAGGACTCGGATCTGAAAAGTGTAAGAATAATTACGCGGTTCAAACGAGCGTATCTCGCTAAACGAATGGTAGAATTTGCAACTAATCTTCCTTAAACGGTTCCCGTGAAGGCCTTTTTCTGCGTTACAACCGTGAAGCCTTCGTCTCACGGTGGTGGTATTTTTTTGTATGACAAATGTCGTACGTAAACCTTACTGCGGTAAGCTCTTTGCATGATTTTACTTCACTCTAGGTTTTACTTTACTCTAGGTTTTACTTCCGTCATACATAATTTTTTGTGCGCGATTAGTGCCCAGTGAGCGAGCAAATTAAAATGCTTAAAGGTGCGGTGCGGAGTCAAACTTTTTGTCTTTGATTTTGATTTTTGTGAAAACCTTTGACCAGCCTCCAATAGTCCACAAAAATTTTTTCAACAAAATATCTCCAGTGATTCAGGAGTTATGACCTCCCAAAAATAGCAATTTTCGAAAATTCTGTACGTAAAATAATGCTCAATAGGTATAACGATTTACACTACAAAAATAGCAATCAAAGAAAGCGGCTACTTTCTACTTTCTTTTGATATATTGATCGTTACGATTGGTGCAGTATTTGTTGAGATATTGCGTTTCTCGTACAAAAAACCCGCGACTTTTTCGGTAAAAAACTAAACGACGGCAGTGATTTTGTGAAGTTTGCCCAATCTTTTTTCCTTCACTTCGTGTTTTTAGCGAAACAATCGAGTGTTTTTTGTACGAGAAACGCAATATCTCGACAAATACTACACCAACCTTAACGATCAAGGTATCAAATTAAAGTAGAAAGTAGGAGTTTTCTTTAAGTGCATAATTTTTAACTTAAAACGTTATACCTATTGAGCAATCTGTCACGTACAGAATTGTCGAAAAACACCATTTTTGGGAGGTCATAACTCCTGAACCACGGGAGATATTTTGCTGAAAAAATTTTTGTGGGCTATTGAGGGCAGGGGTAAGGTTATCACAAAAATCATCAAAATCGAAGACAAAAAGTTTGACTGGACTCCGTACCGCACCTTTAAAGCTGTACGGTAGCAGTATGCAAAATTTTGCAACATGAAATACCACGTCATACAGTGTATCCATTACAAAAATCTGCAGATTGCCACCGTACCGCTTTAACCATTTCAATTTGCTCGCTTACTGGGCACTACTCGCGCAAAAATATATGTCCGGTTGTTAACATGCGGTTAGTGGATCGTGCCCTGTTGGCGATATTATGCTCAAATAAATAGGGATTTTCAACGGTTTATTCATACAGTCAATAAATTCATTATACTCTCTGCGAAAATGACACAGTTTGGTAAAAATTTTAATCGAGCAGATCTGGTGACGGAACGGTCACACCGCGACAGACCTGTGCACGGTCTGGAAATGTCCCCCGTTTTATTAGATGATTAGCCCCCCTCCCTTTTATTGCCCCTCCGCCGCCAAAAAATGAAAAAGTACCCAAAAATTTTGACGCCATTTTTGACCTATGATGACGCCATCATCGCAATTTTTTTGCAGTTTTTAGTTTATTTCAATGCATTTTAAGCTATTTTAGACCTATTTTTACCTTATTTTCGCTTTTTCTGTCCTTTTTTTCCTTTTTTCCTTCTTTTTTTCCTCTTTTTTTTTCTTTTTTTATTCTTCCCCTGCTTGACCCCCGTTTTATTGCACCCTCCCCCCGTTTCAAAAAAGTTGCCCCCTGTGCCCCCCGTTTCGGAATTGCCCCCAAATAAAACCCCGGGGGGGGCAGTGCACAGGTCTGCTGCGGTCTGAACAAAAAATGATTACGTGGTGTAAGAACGCGTATCTTGCTGAAGGAAGAGTCGATTTGCACTGGATTTTCATTAATGTATAGATTTTGAAACCTCAGTTTATACACCGGTGCAACTAAGTTTTAATTTCAACCTTTTAGTTAAAAATACTCACTTATATTTATATTAAAGTTTGTTTTAAAAATATACTCACAATAAGAATTTTAAACAGGAATTTAAAAAGTCTGCATAAAAATGACAAAGACTGAAAAAATATTTTTAAAGCTGGCAGATCTATGCAATCATCATACAAATGAAACTGGCAATTTATACCAAACTTGCTCTATTAATGGATAGAATAAAATCTTGGCTATGATATATACCTATTTAATTGCATTCGAAATCAATTCTTTTTGCTGACAAAATAAAAATAATAAGGAAATTCATACAAACAAATAAATAATTGATAATTATTTATTTTCAAGAAATTCACAAAATATAAAATTTAATTAAAAAAAGTTTACTTTTCCATCCGCAAATTTCTTCAAAATTTTTTCTCGTCGCGGCCTAAACACCCTGGCCGACAATTCCGCGTGGGTTTCAACCTCAGAATTTGCAATGTCGTTGTCTTCTCCCTGAAAAGTAAAACGCTACAAAAGTTGTTTTGTTTCTTTTTTAGTTAATTACATGTATTGTCTTATTACTTTATTAACATTTAAATAGTATCTTAACTAAAAGTAAATTAATACATTATGAAATTTCGAACGGTTTTTTTAAAGTCTCTGTGATTGATTTTTTTACAAATTACCTATTGAACCCGTTTCAAAAAATTTGTTCAAGCGGATTTAACAAAACTACAATGATTGAGAATAGCTCATTCTATTCTGGCAAGCTTCTGAACATTAGCGATCTAAAAGTTCTGAAAGATTTATAAGCCCAAGGCCGTATTCCTTATTCTTATGCACTACCTTCATAGGTGTTTTTTGAAGGGGGGGACAGAGGGGTCCACCCCCCTAGAGCCAAAATTCTGGACCCCCCCTAGAAAAAATTCAGGGGGCCCCCCTCCCCACCAAAGCTCGAGAGCGGTCCGGCCTGGCCCCCCTCCCGACCAATTTTGAAGTATATTTTTTTATTCACTGTCAAAAATACGGTTTTTTAGTTAAAAACAGTGTTTAAATACACTTTTTAGGTATAAATAGGCTGTTTTAATACATAAAATTATTATTTTAGACCTAAAAACACTTAAATTATTGAGTCAAAAAAATTTTGCTAAAAAATGGACCCCCCTGACCTCCTCCCCCCCTAAATTGAAAATCTCGCACCCGCGGTCGACTCCCTAAAAAGCCAGGGGGGTCCGGACCCCCCCTAAAAAATTTTGGCCTTCCACCCGGGGGTGGACCCCCCTAGCAGACTCGACCAAAAACACCTATGGACTACCTTTACCTTGGACAGAGTTTTAAGCAGGGCTGTCAACCGTCCCCCGGCCTCTTTGGCGCCCGCGAACACCAGCACCCGCTTCCAATCGGTCCG
The DNA here is from genome assembly GCA_030248175.1 of Microlaimidae sp. YZB2_3. Classification (NCBI taxonomy): domain Eukaryota; kingdom Metazoa; phylum Nematoda; class Chromadorea; order Desmodorida; family Microlaimidae; species Microlaimidae sp. YZB2_3. Next base: position 18,988 of record JASAMX010002679.1, on the reverse strand, counting down.
CTTGGCCAGGAGGACGTGCAGGGCCAGAGGTTTGTAGCCGGAATCGCAGCGGAGATACAGCTGCGCCAGCTCCTTCGGCAACTGCACACCCGCGTCCGTTCTTTCTGAAAAATAAAGAAACCTAACAGGTTATTTTGCAAAAGCAGACAAATATAAAAAAATAAATAATTTCGTGTAATAATTCTCGTTGTGATGATGTTTAAAAAATATTACGCTTTATAAATACGAGTTTTATTGTAAAGCTGGCGTGACATTGGTGTAACGCAACACGTCAGTCAATGAGGCACTGAGACTGTAAATTTAAAGTTCAAGTCCTATACCGCCCATTTTGCAGCCAAAAAGCTAAACGTAGTAATTTTTTGCATTTGTTTCTTTCAAAAAATCGATTCATTCCGTCTTATTATTATGGACGCCACTTTTGCTTCAAGCAGGATAAAACTATCTATTCTTTACTTTAGCCTCAGTACCTCGTCGACTGACCTGCCGTCCAGATCCTACGTCTACGCTGACAACAGTTTATGCCACTGCAGATTATAAAATGATGGCGTTTTACTTCCGAAACATCCCTGCAACGGCAAATACCGTACCTCTGTTTTCTACGGTTGCAGTGACGGCGTGGAGTTTCGGCTGGAACAGATTCCACTGCTGCAGCTGTTCCGGATCTTCGCTCAGCGTGGCCGACAGCAGGATGCGCTGCAGTGGGATCTCTTGCCTTGTTAAATTGGAATACGACCAGGCGCCAGGTCTTGAGCGGAAATTGTTATCGTCCGGATCTACAATTGCCGCTATCAAACATTTTTTGTCTAAAATTTTATTAACCAATATTTATGCGGTAAAGGGTTAATAATTACTAAAATTATTCTTCTTAAAGGTGCGGTGCGGACTTTTTGTCTTCGATTTTGATAATTTTTTGTGAAAGCATTACCCCTGCCCCCAATAGCTCACAAAATTTTTTTAACAAAATATCTCCGGTGGTTCAGGAGTTATGACCCCCCCCCCCAAAATGGCGTTTTTCGACAATTCTGTACGTTACAAATTGCTCAATGGGTATAACGATTTTCGTTACGAATTTTGCACTCAGAGAAAGCGTCTACTTTTTACTTTAATTTTATACCTTGCTCGTTTAGATTGGTGCAGTATTTGTCGAAATATTGCGTTTCCCGTACAAAAAACCCGGGATTTTTCGTTAAAAACACCAAACGACGACAGTAGTTTTGTGAAGTTTGCCCAACGTTTCTTTCCTTCACTTCGTGTTTTTAGCAAAAAAAGAGGGTTTTTTTGTACAAAAAACGCAATATCTGAACAAATACTGCACCGATCTTTACGATCAAGGTATCAAATTAAAGTAGAAAGTAGCCGCTTTCTTTAAGTGCATAATTTGTAACGCAAATCGTTATACCCATTGAGCAATCTGTCACGTACAGAATTGTCGAAAAACGCCATTTTTGGGAAGTCCTAAGGCACGGAAGATATTTTGTTGAAAAAATTTTTGTGGGCTATTAGGGGCAGGGGTAAGATTTTCACAAAAAATCATCAAAATCGAAGACAAAAAGTTTGACTCCGCACCGCACCTTTAAGCTTTAACAGTTTCAGCTCAAAGGAAGAGACCGCGGAACCAAAATTTTGTAATGCTGGGCAGGTACAAACCCAAAGTGTTAGACTGGGGAAATTTATACCTTTGTAATTCATTTTAGGCAGAGCTTTATAAGCAGCAGATCCTGAAAGATTGAGGAGGAAGATTTTTTGAGAAATTTAAGAAAGGCTCTCATCTTTTTTTAGGGTTTAAACTTAAAACATTGCTCGGATTTTAACGCTAAATTTATACTTAATAAAAACTTTAAAAAACTTATACCTGTTCCAAAATAATTGAGACTGAAAAAATTTTTAGGTAGGTATATCTCGCGTCTCGCCATTTCTTGTACAGTTATTTTAGACAAACATTTTATTGGAACATAAAAGTTAATGTCACCTTTTCGATAATTATTGACGTCGTTGATATAATTATCGTCATACTCATATTATAATGCTTCCCCGAAACTTTTTTCTGGTCTCAATCATTTTTGTACAGACTTTATAATTACCCAAGCTCTATACTGCGTTTTCCACCTCTGGACATCCACAACAGTCCAGTCCATGCCGTCTAAACTTTAAGAAAGGAAGTATGCCGTCTCAAAACTTTTCAGAAAGGGTTAAAATTGATTAAATCTCATCGATTTAGGTTTGAAACTCTTTGTTTCCTGGATTCAAATCAAATATGTATAATACAATTAATTTAAATTTATTAAACTAAATAATTACCCAAGTCGTATAATGCCTTTTCCACCTCAGATATCCACTCCAGACGGCAGTCCATGAGAATTCAACCCCAAAACTTTGGGGAAAGGTTTTTTATATGATTATATCTCATCCATTTAGGTTTTAAACCCTTCGAGTTTTTTTTGATCCTTTAAATATAATAAATTAATATTATTTATTAGTTAAATTGAAATTTATTAAATTTAATAATTACCCAAGCCGTAGACTGCGTTTTCCACCTCAGACATCCACTCCAGACGGCAGTCCATGAGCATGCGGTCCGCCTCGTCTATGACCAAGTAGCGGAGCCCGGAGAGGTCCAATCCGCCTTCCGACCGCTCTCCACCCCATTCGGATACTTTTTTGCCGCTGCCGAAATCTGAAAAACAAAAAAAGCGAGTTTAAAAAAAAAACCAAGATGATCAGCTGTTTTTAACAATCAAATTAGCTGAAAAGCGGGCATTACAGGACTTGAACTTGTGGTTTCCAGTCTCAGTACTTCATCGACTGATATGCTGCGTTGCACTATCACCCGCCGACTTTATATCATAACTTGTATTTATAAGGCCTTATATTTTTTTAAAAATCATCGAAACGGGGGCCGGGAGAGGTCCAAATCGCCCTCAGATCGCCCTCGACCCCACTCGGATACATCTCTCTCGTTGTCAAGATTTAAAAAAAACGAATGTGACGTTCAGAAATACGAGGCAAAATTTAAATTATTTTTCTAATTTTTTGACTGAAAAATGAGCAATACAGGATTTGAACTTGTAATCTTTAGCCTTATCATTTCATTGGCTGTTCTGCTTATAGGTGGGAAGTCCCCTGGATTTGGGAGGGGGTACACCCGACCCCCGAAATTTGGGAGGAGAGTGTCTCAACATTTTTTGGGGGTATACCTCAAATACTCTTTTATTAGCGTTTTTAGTACTGGGACCCCCCAAATTTTAGAGTGGTAGGGTGTTCGGGGTACTCCCAAATTTTAGGGGCGTGCCGGCTATAATCGGGATTTTTTGGGGGGAAAATTCCCCCTGCCCACCTATGGTTCTGCTGCGTTGCACATGCATTACAAGTTGTCCAGAAGTCAACCGGGAGTACCCAGACAATTTTTAGAACATTAAATCAACCGGAAAAAAATCAAAATCAGAATTTTTTCTCAAAGTAAAATAAAAAAAATTATTGTTTCTGACCCGCACCTCGACCGCACAAAGTTGCGCTTAGTCGTTCTGTCTGTCCAGGCCGGCAGCCGAAGGCCGAAACCTACCCCTAAAAATGACAGGAAAGGGGTTAGGTTAGGTATTGCTTAGCTTAGGTTTTGCTTAGGCTTAGGCTTAGTATAGATTTTGCTTAGGCTTAGGTTTTGCTTAGGCTTAGCTTAGATGTTACTTAGGCTTAGAGGTTTTGCTTGAGCTTAGACTTAGCTTAGCTTTTGCTTAGGTTTCGCTTAGGTTTTAGGCTTGAGTTTTGCTCAGACTTAAGTTTTGCTACAGCTTAACTTAAGCTTAGCTTAGCTTTTGCTTAGACTTAGCTTAGGTTTTGCTTAGGCTTAGCTTAGTCGCTGATTTTCTCTACCGTTTTTGGGGTAGGTTTTGGCCCTTCTCCGGCCGGCCCACAAAAGAGCCAGCAGTTAACCGGTGAAAAGTTATTCAGAAAATTAAAACAACCAAAAAAAACCCCAACATCCGGTGTTTTTTTCTCAAATTAAAATCATAAATTGATTGTTTCTTTCCCGCGTCACGGAGTGCGGCTGTCAGTCGCTCTGTCCTAGCCCACAGGTGGTGAACTAATCAATCAGACGTCTCTAACAATGCGTGCCAAAAATTTAACCAATAAAAACACAAAATATAATTTTAATTCCTTAAAATAATTAAATTATTCATTGCTTCTTACCCGCGTCGCGGAGTGCGGCCGCCAGTCGCTCTGTCCTAGCCCACAGGTGGTCCAGCAGTCGACCAGGTGTGGCCACCACGATGTCGGGAGGGTTCCGATCCAGCTGACGACTTTCAGAGGCCAAGTCCTTCTGACCTGTCAACAGCGCCACTTCAACCGAACTGTCTCCGCAGTAATCCATAAAGACTTTGTACACCTAAAATGAAAACCTTAGAAAATAAGATCACATATTATACGCAAATCAAATGTGAGTGGTGCAGTTGTGTACTATAGTTAAAATCCTTCAGGTTGAAATTAAAAGCGTAACCGCTCGCCGTAAGGAAGAAAAGAAAAAATAAACGCGCGAAAATAAAATTAATAAAAAAAAGTTGGCAGGGATGATGTAACCAATTATTATTAAGTTGCGTCAGGTGTTTTTCTACGCGTGATATTTTCTTGAAAAACGAGTGGTTACTTTACTACCCTGATATTTTGGTTACCTTGGTTATTTTCACCCTGATAGAATTCGTCTTTAGATAAAAACTGGTGATTGTGTAATAACCAAACAAAACAGTGTCCGGTAGAAATATCTTCTGTAAAATATCCTCCGGAAAAATATATTTTTTGAGCAGTAAGTAAATTGGTATTTTAAAAAACTTTTTAAACTTTTTTAAACGTTTTTTAATGTTTTTTAAGCTTGATTTTAAGGTAGGCTCAGGGAAAAAAGTTTTGTTTTGTGATGAATTTATAAGTGTTTTCAAAGATATTCTTTCAGAAGATATCACGCAGAAGCAGAATGTATTTCTTCCTAACGCCAACAAAACAACAAGGTCATTATTATGATTAATAATTGGTGATGAGCGTAACTGCGAAACCCCCCGGACACCGGCACCGGAATTGAGATTTTCCAAAAATCCGGAACAGGAACCGGAATTCGAAATTTTGCCCGGAAAATCCGGAACTGGGAACTGTTAATCACTATTAACAAGAATATATAACCCAAGGGACGGGGGGGGTTGTGGGGGTGTGGTGTGTGTTTTTTTTTTGTTTTTTTTTTTTTTTTTAATATTATTATAAAGTGTTATATTATGTTATTTTTGAAATTTAGTATAAAGTACTAATTTTAGGGGGGGGGTATTTTTGTGGTTTTTTTTTTTTTTTTATGATGTTCGACTGTACACTAAATTTTTCACAAAAATTTTGATAGAAAAGTCGCACTTGCAAACGTTTGTTCGACTTTTCTAGCGAAAATCCGCCATTTTCTGCTAGTTTTTCCGCACTGCGATTTTTAGCAAAGTGTTAATTTTCTTGCAGTGCAGACTGCGACTTCTTTTGCACTCAATACGGCTTTATTCGCACTGCGAATATTTTAGCACAGTGAGTCAGGCTGCACAACAAGATACTAGTTAAAAGTACAGATACTAGTAGATATTTTCAATGGAGTAAAACACTTCTAAACTTGTTTTATTTAATTTTAAAACCTTGGAAAGTTATTTTATTTCATTAAAACTAAAAAGTTTTGACATCTTAACGTTAAAAAACCAAATTTCACTCATTTAATCACAAAAATTTCGCTTAGCTTAATTTTTATTTTTTTGTTGTGCAGCTAGAATCGCAGTGCTAAAATAATAGCCATGCGAATAAAGCAGTATTGCGTGCAAAACAAGTCGCAGTCTCCACTGCAAGAAAACTAACACTGTGTTAAAGATCGCAGCACGTGAAAACTAGCAGAAAATGGCGGATTTTTGCGAGAAAAGTATCACAAACGTTTGTAAGTGCGACTTTTCTAGCAAAATTTTGGTCAAAAATTTAGTGTATAGTCGGACATTTTCTTCTGTTATAATATTCTTGCTATTAATAATCAATCATCAATTAATCCATAATAATAAAAATTCTCAATTATCCGGATTTAAAAAAAAAGTAAACGTAAACATTTTAATTCGTTATCATGGTCCACATTTTTTATTTAAGGAACACATGCACCAGCCACGTTAAGCTAACTTTATAGTTTATTTATTTGTTTTCAAAAAAAGACATTTTTTATGAAATACCATAGATGCAGTATTTTTTCCTGGAATTTTCAGACTTTCCAGTGGAATATTGCATTTTACTTCTTTTTATATGTTTTCCCTGTTTGTGCAAAATGCAATATAACAAACACACAAAGAAGATAGAAGATTTTATTTCTAGCAAAAAAAAGTAAACACAAAAAGAACATAATTAGTGTAATATTTGTAATTGCAACCCAGTTGAGTTACAAATACACAAACACAAAATACACACAGAAATAATCACAACAGGAGTCCTGGCTTGCTAGAAATTAATGACTAAAGGCTTGTTCTAAACAAAGCTCTTCATTTAGTTTTAGTCATTTAACTCCAAGAAGAATTTTATGAGGCTTACAGTCTTAATGATTTTTTAAACTGAATTAATGAATTGGGCGTTTACTTGACTTTTTTTCAAGGGAGTTCGATTTTGGAGGGACTCTATTGAAGAAATTAAACTTTCTACAATTAACTCGAGTATGTTGGACTTTAAGTTTTTTTTGAATGACCTCTTGTACAATTAGTATTAGGAATAAAGTATTTACAAACGGACACGAACCTGGCAAGCCAAATCCTAACGCAAAATGCAATATAACGAACAGAACAAACTCGGACGAACCTGAGCAGCCAAATCCTGAACAGGCAGCATCACGAGGGCTCTTGTCCGGCGGCCAGAACAACGAATAACGGATACAACGAATAACAACAAATAACAAACAACGAATAACAGAATAACAGAACAACGAATAACGGCCAGAATAACGAACAGACAAACAGACGAACCTGAGCAGCCAAATCCTGAACAGGCAGCATCACGAGGGCTCTGGTTCGGCGGACCCGAGCCTTCAGCGCGGCTTGCACCAACGGCACTGCGTAGCACAACGTTTTACCACTACCGGTAGGGGCGCATATGCAAATATCCCGCGGAGGCAACGGTCGAGGTACTGCGATATCCCTAAAAATCTTGAACTTTTATAAATAGTAACTTGAAAAAATAACCTCCGGACTCGGTACTTCATCAACTTTTGTGATGCGTTGCACCATTACTCGCTGACTTTACAATTTATCTCTCACTTTTTTTGAGGTCAGGGTTTTTCCGCTACCAGTAGGGGTGCATTATGCGAGTATTCCGCGGCGGCAAGGGTCGAGGTACCGCGATACAGGCCCTGTGCCAGGGGGAGCCAGTGGGGCCATGGCCACCCTTTCATGGTTGGCCGGGGTAAAAATTTAGAAAGGAGAAGGTAGATCCATGCGTGGAGGGAGGTTAAAGGAAGGGTAACTCCATTATGAACCCTGACTCTCCTTACGACCTTTCTTGGCGCATGCCAAAAGTGAATTTTGCCTGCCTTTTTAAGTTCTAATTTTGCTCATTTTTAATGCTAAGTCAAAAAAATTTCGCCTCCGGCTGATGGGGGGACACCTCCCAGACCCCCCGGCGGACGCTTAATGCGGCGCATTTATGTACTAATGACATTTTTCTGAAGTCTGGCCCATACATGGGCAAGTGATTCGGAGTGGGGGAGGGGGTTAAACCTCAAATTAGGGGGGGAGGTTAAAATCCGAGAAACGCAAAATACCCATATCGTTTTTTTCTGGAGTGCATTTTACCCATATCGTTTTTTGATTTTAAAGAAAAAATAGGTAAAAAACGCTATTTTTTGGTCAAAAAGCCATTTTTATTGTTTACTGTTTAAAACATTCATTTTGACCTCAAAACTTAAGTTTGGAGGCAGTTAGAAATCATTTTAAAGACATTTTTTATTCATTTTTCCAAAATTGGGGGGGGGGGGTTAATTTTTTCTCCCCCCACTTCTGAGTGGGGGGGGTTAAACCCCCTTTCTCAGAATTTAGGGGGGACTAACCCCCCAACCCCCCCGTGCCCATGTATGGTCTGGCCCCCTTCTTTCAAAAATCTTGGCACAGACCCTGCTGCGATATCCCTAAAAATCTCATATTTTTAATCTCCAGACTCAGTACTTCATCAACTAATGTGATGTGTTGCACCATCACTCGCCGACTTCACATTATAATTCGTATTTATAAGCATACATGGGCACGGGGAGCATAGGTGGGCAGCCTCTCGGATTTTTTTTTTGGGGGGAGGGGGTGGTTATATTATCAGATGCTAAATGTGAAGTTCTTCATATTCGAAATCATTGCAAAGAGTTAATTTGTAAATATAAGCTTGGTAATAATGTACTTGCAACTACAGAATTGGTGCGTGACTTGGGTATTTATATATCTCATGATATGAAATTCTCTGAACACTGTAAAATCGCAGCAAAAAAAGAAATGAGAGTGACATCACTAATTTTTAGATTCAATTCAAACTCTAGAAATAATCTTCTCAGAGCATATAAATCCTATGTTAGACCAATTCTGGAGTACGCTAGTGCAGTTTGGAATTCTTATTTACAAAAAAGATATAAATATTTTCGAAAAAGTGCAACAAAATTTAACTAGAAGGTTGTTTTATAAACTGCAATATAAATGCAATAAAATGAATAAAGACTGTAAATGCAATAAAATGAATAAAGACTGTATTACCTAGGTTTAGAAAAATTAAAGGAGTGAAGAGACACAACTGATTTATAGAGTGCTTTAAAATTATACACAGCTTAAACAATTTGCAAGTCAATGATTTTTTTAAGTTTAACCTGCAGCCCACCCGTGGTCATCCTTTTAAATTGGCTGTTGAAGATAGCCGAATTAATGCAAGGAAATTTTCTTTTGGAAATAGGGTGGGGACACCTTGGAACAGTCTTCTCCCGTCTCAAGTAACTGTCGATTTTTTGGATGCATTCAGGAAAAGTTTTAAGACTGACTTAAATAAGCGCTCTTTTTGAGCCTTTAAAGTCATTTCAGATAGCTATGTTCGTTAATATTTTGTTAGAATTGTAGATTATGTTGGCGGCCATTAATTCGCACATTTATTTATTTATTATTATTAGTCGTGAAAATATATAAGATTACATAAACACACTAATAAAACAGCTGCACAGGTAATATAAATATTACTGCTTACAATTACAGCTCATTAGGAAAACAAATACCAAAGCAATTTGAAACGAATAAAAACATACAAAATTTATACATTTGATTGGATGTTGTTAATGATGATGTTGATGAAATACCCGATTTTTAGCGTTTGTAGTACTGGGATCCTCCAAAGTTTAAGGAGGGGGGTTTCCGGGGCGCCCCCAAAGTTTAGGGGGTGTCTGGGATACCCCCAAATTTTAGGGGGGGTGTCGATTATAATCGGGATTTTTGAGGGGTATAATCCCCCAACCCCCCTACTGCCCACCTATGGTTGGGGGGGTTAATCCCCCAAATTTTGAAATGGGGATTCGACACCCCCTTCCCCGACTCAGAAGTGGGGGGGAGGAGAAAAAAAGGCTAACCCCCAATTTTGACTCTTACTCTGACTCTTACTCTTAAAAATCCTTAATCTGACACAAAGAGTCACAATCAGTTTTAAATCAACGTGACTCTGACTCATTTAGTTTATATTGTTTGTGTCTGTGTGTTAAGGGGTAAAAACAGTCACAGTTACGAGTATTTTATGACGATTTTGAATCATTGTGTCAGAGTAACGCATACATGGGCACGGAGAGGGGGGGTTGGGGGGTTAACCCCCCCCCAAATTCTGAGAAGGGGGGTTTAACCCCCCCACTCAGAAGTGGGGGGGGGGTAGAAAAATTTAACCCCCAATTTTGGAAAAATGAAGAAAAAAATGTCTTTAAAATGACTTCTAACTGTCTTCAAACTTAAGTTTTGAGGTCAAAATGAATATGTTTTAAACAGTAAAAAGCTTAAAAATGTAATAAAAAGGGCTTTTTGACCTAAAATTAGCGTTTTTTACCTATTTTTTTCTTTAAAATCGAAAAACGATATGGGTATTTTGCGTTTTTCGGATTTTAACCCCCCCCCCTAATTCGGGGTTTAACCCCCCCTTACTCCGGACCAACTTGCCCATGTATGGAGTAACGGCGATATGTAAATAAAAATCTCGCGGCGGAAATTGTCGAGGTACCTTATGCGATATCCCTAAAACAGCAGATTAGTGGGTTTGCACTTCTCTCCCGGTCAAAAAACGAAAATAATTACTAAAAAATATACACTTTTTTATCTATTTTCGCAAAATTTTCAGTTTTAAAACCAATTTTACAAAATTTTAGCGAACTCAGTCTTACCTGAGGAGTTCCGGGATGATTTGGAAAGAGATGAGAAATTTAAAAAAAATTCTGCTTATATTACTCGATTGTTTTGTTTTAATAGTATTATTATATACCGCTTGCATTACAGTGGTGCTCAATTCTCTGGATCGTCACGTGCTTTACCGGTACTGGATTTTCCCGTCTATTACCGGCACCGAAGTGTCACAGTCTTACCTGAGCAGTTCCGGTATGACCTGGCGCTGAACGGGAAACCAATGGAGTATTCCGTTCCGATTCAGCTTCTCCGCGATGTTTGCGTCCAGAAGTTTTGAGGCAGGGTCGTTAAGAATTGAAGTTATGTTGTGCCTAAAAATAATGCGTTAATAAACAAAAAATATTATTACAATGATCAAGAAAAATAAAAATAATATCTAATAAACATAAAGTGTACTCCTGTGACGTTCAGAAATATAAGGCCAAATAAATCGAGTTTTTGAAAGAAAAAATATGCAAAACAATTAGCTTTTTTTAGTTTTTTGGCTGAAAATGGGTAATACAGGATTTGAACCCTTAATTTTTTCCCTCAGTACTTCATTGACTAACGTGCTGCGTTGTGCGTTACACCCTTAATTTTCAGCTTTGCATTTGAAAGTAGTTTTTTTTATAGGGCGTCATCTTTTTCAAACGTTATCCATATCTCATATAAATTCTTTCAACGTATGCAGAAACTACCTACTCCTTGTAAATTTGTTTAATATTTAAATATTTTGGCCCATTTAGCAAAGTGGTAAAAAGGAAGTGATATAAAAATGAAAACCAAAAAAGAAGGTGGTAAAAATGGAGACCGAAAAAGGCCCAATAAAATTTTTTTATACCAAACTAAATCCATTCCCAAAAACAAAGCAAGCGAAAAATAAAAACGACTTTTTCGAAAATAAAAAAAACAAGAACAATAAAAACAACTTTAAAAAAACACTTGAAAGGCTGAAATACAATTTAAGAATCAAAACGCAGCATAATTATACTTAGCTAAATAATCATAAAACGTGTATAATCTCTTCTCAATTAGACGCCTGCATTTTAAGTTTTATAAAATTAATGCCCATAGCGTTATAGACTGTCGTTTTCTGATTTTTAGTATACTTAGACATGATTTAAGATATGGTACTTATACTTTAGGCATTTGGTTATAAATCTCCACGCCATTATTGTGACATAATGTTGTAAAGTCAAATTTTTTTTGTCATCACGGCCAAGATCATTTTTGCACAATCTATAGTATTTTTATTTGTATTTTTCATCAAAATTTAGATATGTACAACTGATGATTACACATAGCGGTATTAGTATCCGAAAAGACTTATATTCATATACTCAATAAAAGTTGTAATTTTAATTTTTATAGCAATCACTATACTCCTATTATATTTTATCATTAGTTATATTTTATTCTATTTTTATTATTATAATGTACCTGAGGTCCGCCCGTATTGCGGCCGGGTTCCGCATCCAACGGGGTCTCAGGGGGCGGGTCTTGGCCGGGGGTTCGAATTCCGTCCCGCCCATCACTGGGTACAACTCCTTTTTTCAAAAGATGCACAGGTTGGCACGGTTGTGGCTGCCGTAACTTTTTGTATATTAAAGGAAAATAATACTTAATAATATATAATGACACCTGCAAGGCGCGATGGAATATAACCCGATTGTACTTTTTGATATTTTGAGGGAAAAAAACATTAATAATCACACCTAAGGGCAGGAGGAGATACACACCGTCTTTACTATGATAGTATAAAATCAACTTAACTTCGAGTCATTACGTTTTTACTATGTGTGCTAAAACGGAATATAAAAAAAGTCAACACTATGAGCATAAGTATGCAGGGGGGGTTGGGGGCAGGGACGTAGCCAGGGGGGGCGGGGGGGGGGGGGCCGCCCCCCCCCCCGAAACGGTCGGACAGGAAGAAAAATAAGGATAGTGGTTGGGCGGGGGGGGGGGGCGGCCGCCCCCCCCCCCCAAATAGTCGCCAGAAACTAAAATTTGGGGGTTTTCAGAGGCTAAAAATTCAAAATTTTCTAGCGCCTCGCTAATCGCTCGGCGCCAAAATTTAAAATAATTTTAGTACCCCAACGGACCCCAAAAACCAAAAATTTGTTCCGCTTCGCTTCGCTCAGCGGTCACTTTCTATAGTATACATACATATATATCTCGTTATTTATGTTGCCTGATGCTAATGTTATTTCAAAGTTAGTACAATAATTTTTATAAGTAATAAGTACTACACAGAAAGCAAAACAAACAATCATATTGGTTGATTTATGTACCTCCCCCTCCCCCCTCCTAAATTTTCCTGCCGCCTATAGCATTGGCTCGGATTTTTTTCATATAGGTAGGTACCCTAGAAAACATGGAGCCGAGATGCTGCTCATGTGCTTTGGTTTACAATGTGGGTTTAGCCAAGCGGTCTGAAACTAACGTCTCTAAATTCCTTTTTTTGTGGCTTCTAAAGGCTCTGCCAATGTGTGCTTATGTAATTTTTAACTAAGAAAATATGTTTTTACCGCTAAAAACATTAGATAATAGGTTATTAAGCCAAAAACAGTGTATTATACAGCTTTATCTACGTTTATCCCTGCTTTTTTAACGTTTTCAAAAATTAAGTGGGGGGGGCTAGCCCTCCCCCTAAATTTTTTTGTACTAAAATCCGCCCCCCCCAAAATGAAACTCTGGCTAGGCTACGTCCCTGGTTGGGAGGAAAGCTTATACCCCTCCCTAAAAAAATACCGATTAATACTGCCGAAATCCCCCCTAAAATTTACGGGTACCCCGGTCACCCTCCTAGAATTTGGGGGGGGGGGCGGATCTCAGTAATAAAAACGCTAAAAAGGGGGTATTTGGGGGTATACCCCAAAAAAATCTTTTGGGACACCCTCCAAATTTGGAGGGTCGGCTATAGTCCCCCCGAAATTCGGGAGGCTGCCCACTTATGGCTATGACAATTTTGACTCGTTCTGTCAGTGTAGTTAAAACAAGCTATGGAATGGATTCTATCCGGCGGCCTAATTTTATTTTCGACTACTTGTGCAGCGTTCAAAAACACGGGGCCAAATAAAGCGAGTTTTGGAAAGAAAGTGATTATAATTTACTATTTATCGCTTTTTCGGTTGAAAAATAGGAGATACAGGACTTAAACGTGTTATTTTCAGCCTCAGTAGGTAGGTACCTCACGGACTGCCGTGCTCTACACAATCGTCTGCATATTTTAAATTAAAACTCTTATATTTAAAAGGCGAAATTTTAAAACCTGAGGTCTCATATTTTTGAAACAGTAGTATCATAGCGGAAGTTTTTACACTTGTATTGTACTATTCCATCAATATTTCCCTAACAAAACTGACCGTGTTCAATCAACCGAAAATATCAAAGCCCTGAAAAAAAAACTCTTCTGTTTACCGTCTACAAAATAAACAATATTACTGGCAAAATATTAGTTTCACTTAAAAACCTAAAAGCGAGAAAGCCCATTCTATAGACAGAAAAGCCCGTGACAAAATAGGGAGCATACATGGGCACGGGGAGGGGGTTGGGGGGGGGTTAACCCCCCCAAATTCTGAGAAGTGGGGTTTAACCCCCCCCACTCAGAAGTGGGGGGGGAGAGAAAAAGTTAACCCCCCCCCCAATTTTGGAAAAATGAAGAAAAAAAATGTCTTTAAAATGACTTCTAACTGCCTCCAAACTTAAGTTTTGAGGTCAAAATGAACGTTTTAAGCAATAAAAAGCTCAAAAATGCAATAAAAAGGACTTTTTGACCTAAAATTAGTGTTTTTAACCTATTTTTTTTTCAAAATCGAAAAACGATATGGGTAAAATGCACTCCAGAAAAAAAACGATATGGGTATTTTGCGTTTCTCGGATTTTAACCCCCCCCCTAATTTGGGGTTTAACCCCCCCCCCCCCCCCACTCCGGACCAACTTGCCCATGTATGATAGGGAGGGTAGTCTATTTTTATGACCACCTTAAGTTCCACCTTTTAACCGCACCGACCTGCCGATCCGCGCCCAATTCCTCGGTTTTCTCCGCCACGGGGGGCTCCGCAACTTCCGCAGGCGGCAAGGCCGTCCAGCCCGCATTTCTCCTCCTCATTTCCTCCAACTTCTCCAAAACGGCGCGCTCCTTTTCCCCCAGGGCTCCGGGGTCCCGCCGCATTTTCTTCATCAATTTTTTCCTCAGTTTTCTCGCCTGCAAATCTTCTTCCCAGTCCTGAGCTTCGCTTGACACTGTCGGGTTATTTCCGCCCGCGTCGGCGATGACGTTATCAGACTTATATTCCATATCGTCCGCTGCTGGCTCCGTTTCCTTTGGGTTATTTCCACTTGGGTCAGCGATGTCATCAGTTGCAGCCAATTCTGGATGAGCTTTGCGTTTATTCAGCTTCTTCTTCCTTTTGTGTTTCGCATTTCCAGAGTTACCAATGATGCCAGTGCCGATACTCATTTCTATAAAATCATGCAAAAAATTGTTGAGGAATTATACATAACATTATAACAGATTTATTTATGAGGTTATTTTGATTTGGTGTTTCGTATGTATTTATACAATTCTTTGACTAATTCATGTTTTAATGCCCAATCTTTTTACGATTCGTTTCCAGGAGCAATGGCACAAAGTTAGCACTGCAAATCCTCAGAAGGGATTCCCATTCCGCGTCACGGCTGCTCAGTGTTAAATTCCTCGCGCACTGAAAGCAAAACGCCAAGTTTAACACTGGCGCGGAATCCCTTCTGCGGATTTTCAGCGGAAAGAATCCCAAAGGGTTAAAACAGAACCGATCGAGCTAAATTTAAAAAAAAATACTGTCTTTTTTTGCGGAGAACTCCAAATACCAAATTTGAATTGGGTAAATTTTGTATTGAATGAGTAGTCAGTTTTCGAACTATATTGATTTAAGACGCAATTTACAACACCTCTTCTATTATGACGCAGAGAGAGATGTTTATATTTTCTCTAAAAAAAATGTAGTGCGATGTCTGAAAGTGAGATGTCCAGAAATTAGTGATGGGCAGTTCCGGTTCCGGGCAAAATTTGGAATTCCGGTTCCGGATTTTTGGAAAATCTCAATTCCGGTTCCTGTTCCGAATTTTCCGAAAATTTCCATTCCGGTTCTGGTTCCGGTGTTCCGCCCATCACTACCAGAACTACGAGGCTAAAAAAGCGAGTTTTTAGTGATGGTTAGTTCCGGTTCTGGGCGAAAATCGGTTTTCTGGTTCCGGGTTTCGAATTTTATAAACCAAATGTTCTGGTTCCTGTTCCGTGTTCTATTGCTCGTTTCAGATGAATTCCGGCTAACGGTAATTCCCATGGACCATGGACCAACATGGACCATGCCCATGAGGGGTGAAAGACTCACTTTAACAATACACACAATATAAAGTTGTTAGTTTTAACTTTTAAACGGCTTAGGCTTAAAATTACACTAAACCTAAGCCTAAGCCTGAGGTGCACTAACAAGTGTACTTTTGCACTTGTTAGTAACAGGTGTAACACTGTAACAGGTGTACTTTTGCAATGGATCAATATAATTTAAGCTTCGGTAATTTTATATTTTAAAATTTTTAAGCAAAATCATGATTTTTGTGTGTTTTTAAGGAGAAATTTAGAAAAACATGGTGTTTTTTGTTTAAGTGTTCCTGGTTCTTGATTTTTTTTATACGTTCCGGTTCCAATTTCGGATTTAAACAATTCTGGTTCCAGGTTCCTGTTCTGAATTTTGTGAAAAATTCAAGTTCCACACAGAAGTGGGGGGGGGGGTAGAAAAGGTTAACCCCTCAATTTTGGAAAAATGAAGAAAAAAATGTCTTTAAAATGACTTATAACTGCCTCCGAACTTAAGTTTTAAGGTCAAAATGAATGTTTTAAACAGTAAAAAGCTCAAAAATGCAATAAAAAGGGCTTTTCGACCTAAAATTAGCGTTTTTTACCTATTTTTTCTATAAAATCGAAAAACGATATGGGTAAAATGCACTCCAGAAAAAAAACTAAATGGGTATTTTGCGTTTCTCAGATTTAAACCCCCCCCCAATCCGGACGAACTTGCCCACGTATGTCACCTATTGTTCGTCAGTTGCGCAAGACGCCACAATCTTGATAAATTTATTTTTAAAAAGCATGGATATTTTTTTTATTTCGCGTATGCGAATTTCTATTTTACGCATTGTTAGCATATCGTTCTTTTCGTTTGAAAACAAATAAGTAAAAAACTTTGGCAAAATGTTTTTATTGCATTTTTGAGTATTTTATTTAAGACTTAAAGTTTATTGTGGAATGGTGGAGGTTATTGTTATAAAAAATCATTGAAAAGAGCCCATTTTTGGATAATTTTGAAAATTAAGGAATTTTTAAACTGGACCTATTTATTTCAGAGCATCAACCGAATTGATGTTTTGTAGTCAAGTCACATCAAGTGCCTTCGTATTTCCGATCCAGCAAAGCTCTGCTTTGGAGGTAGAAAAATACCGAAAAATGTGCAACTCCTATATAAAAAAAGTACAGAAAAGGTGGCCTTTATAATGAGCCTCTCCATTTAAATGACACTCTCCATTATAATGGCATAGTAGCCATTTTAATTCGGAGAGTTAAAATGGAGAGGAAGCTATTATAATAGCCATTTATTGACTTAATTTCACTTCATATATACTCACAAGTCTAATACTGTCCGGGCAGCACGAGTTTCTGCGTGTTGGACAGTATTAAACCAACACGAAAAAACTCGTGCGGCCCGGACAGTATTAGACTTGTGAGTATATATGAAGTGAAATTAAGTCAATAAATGGCTATTATAATAGCTTCCTCTCCATTTTAACTCGCCGAATTAAAATGGCTACTATGCCATTATAATGGAGAGTGTCATTTAAATGGAGAGGCTCATTATAAAGGCCACCTTTTCTGTACTTTTTTTATATAGGAGTTGCACATTTTTCGGTATATTATATATTTTTGGAAAAATTATCATTAAACTGAAAATGAAGCAACGCTGCGGATGTAACAAAAATTAGAATCGTAGACTATTTTATAATATGATTAAAGTTTTTTGTCCGTAGTCTGTCAAAATACAATAAATTAAAACTCATTTGATTCATTTACACATTACTTTTACTAGCATTTTAAGGCTTCATAGTTGATATTTTTGTCCAAATTTTTTTTAACGAACAAATTGACTAGTGATATTCCTATCCTTCCAGATCAAATTCCGGAGCTTCGAACATTTAAAGTAAAGGGAGCTCCGGAAACCCGCCCCTTAAATGAGCTATTTCAAACGTATTTAATCTTGAAATATGTTTTCAATTCTCATATTTAGGTTTTGAAAAAAATGTTTTTAAATTTGTTTGACAAACTAATCTATTGCATTACTTTTAAAGTATTCATAAAATGAATACAGTGAATTCATAAAGTGAAATAATAATTATATAATTATTATTTATAAAATTTTTATACTTTTTAATAATGTAACTATTATGCGTTTTGTTTTATTGTATCAATAATTTATAGTTTTTACTAAAGTATTTCAGAGTATTCAAGGTAAAATTTAATTGGGTTTGATAAAACAAAACGCATAATAGTTACATTATTAAAAAGTATAAAAATTTATATAAATAATTATTATATAATTATTATTTCACTTTATGAATTCACTGTATTCATTTTATGAATACTTTAAAAGTAATGCAATAGATTAGTTTGTCAAACAAATTTAAAAACATTTTTTTCAAAACCTAAATATGAGAATTGAAAACATATTTCAAGATTAAATACGTTTGAAATAGTTATTTTACAAGGGGCGGGTTTCCGGAGCTCCCTTTACTTTAAATGTTCGAAGCTCCGGAATTTGATCTGGAAGGATAGGAATATCACTAGTCAATTTGTTCGTTAAAAAAAATTTGGACAAAAATATCAACTATGAAGCCTTAAAATGCTAGTAAAAAGTAATGAGTAAATGAATCAAATGAGTTTTAATTTATTGTATTTTGACAGACTACGGACAAAAAACTTTAATCATATTATAAAATAGTCTACGATTCTAATTTTTGTTACATCCTGTAGTGTCGCTGCATTTTCAGTTTAATGAATAATTTTTCCAAAAATATATAATATACCGAAAAATGTGCAACTCCTGATATAAAAAAAGTACAGAAAAAGTGGCCTTTATACTGAGCCTCTCTATCTAACCTACACTCTCCATTATAATGGCATAGTAGCCATTTTAATTCGGCGAGTTAAAATGGAGAGGAAGCTATTATAATAGCCATTTATTGACTTAATTTCACTTCATATATACTCACAAGTCTAATACTGTCCGGGCCGCACGAGTTTTTTCGTGTTGGTTTAATACTGTCCAACACGCAGAAACTCGTGCGGCCTGGACAGTATTACACTTGTGAGTATATATGAAGTGAAATTAAGTCAATAAATGGCTATTATAAATACTTTCTTTTTATTTTAACTTTTTAAATTAAAATGGCTACTATGCCATTATAATGGAGAGTGTCATTTAAATGGAGAGGCTCATTATAAAGGCCACCTTTTCTGTAATTTTTTTATATAGGAGTTGCACATTTTTCGGTAT